>WYDI02141225.1:0-43233 GCA_009867235.2 Psittacus erithacus | reverse complement strand
AAGAAGATATTTGCTTTAGCTTAAGCAATAGCATTTTATTTGTTTTAATATGTATGGTTCCCCAGCACATCTTTCTACGGAGGTAGAGCACAGAGGAAAAAGGAAAGGAGATAGTTGAATGGAAATGAACCTCTGTTCAAAAGCTGTAATGCCATGTTAGAGGAGCTTTTGCTACTATGTTTGATATGCTTTGCTCAGACAGCTGCAAGAGCACATATCAACTCTTACATGTATTTAGCTAAACCTTCTCCTTTCTGTAATGTTCTAGCCATAGGCTTTGCCTATGAAGGGAGGCTATGTTTTGGGTACACTTCCAGCAACGTATCTCTAGACAAACCTGTCACAGTTGGTGGACCCGAATCAGGGTTTACTTACAAAGATGCCCATGCTGTTAAGAATTGTATCTGCAAGTAAGTGCAGGTGGAGAGTTTAGAAGGACTGAGTGTCTCTCTGTGGTGTCTGTCCTTCAGAAAGAATGACTGCAGCCTGAATATTTTGCATAGCAGCATCTCAGATAAAGTCTCTGCCTCTCATTTCATATTTGTTTTCTATTTTGCAGAAATTTCCAGCAGGAGTCACAGGGTATGTTTGTCCCCATAGCATGAAAGCATGACATCTCACTGCTTTTCCCTGGAGCACAGTAACACATTCATTTTTAATTGTTGACCACTGTATCAGAAATCCTATTTCCTAGAGTTTAATTGTTTTGCATGATGTTTAATTCATGGCTTCCCTACAGAAAGCGGCTGTTAGCATTTAAAAAAAATAATATATTATTTAGTATTTATTTATTATTTAGCAATAACATTTTTTTAATTGTACAGAATGATATAATTTATTTATATTTTCACTGCAAAATTCCATGCCCCGTTGCTCCCTCTCCCTCACCCCACTTTGTTTTGTTTGCAATAAGAGCTGTAGAAATACTGCCTTAAAGATTTCAAGAAAATACTTTGAAGTAAGTTCTTACACAGGACGACATTGAAGATGCATTTTAATCCTCCTGAAAACTCTAAGCCAATGCTTATGAGCTTTTTGAAATTAGGGCCTACGTGAATATACTTTCTTTCTGAATTTACTCTTTTCCATACTCTTGCAAACGATTTGCCCTGCAGCAAAGTTTGGTGGAATGGTAAATCTCCAGCCAAAGTTGCAGAGGATTTGTTAGAAACAAGGATTCAGAGTTCAGAATCTCTGCCAGAGACCTGACGTGATGAGTGATATTCATCCAGCCAGGAGGCTGTGCCATCCAAAATGTGTCTAGCTGAATTTCACACATAGCAAAGTGCTCTTGGAAACATTCCAGGATAATAATTATTGGATACCAGGGAGCTGCAAATAAGTGCTAAGGAACAAGGAAGCGCAGATAACATCCCCGCTTCTGGCTGCTCAGAATGCCCTCTCCGCTTTGGCTGCCATGGGAAAATCTCCATCTTCTCTTTCCAGCTACTAACTGATGCAGAACAAAATGAAAGGGTTGGGTGCTGGGACATATTTTGTAGTACGCACCAAGTCTTAAAGCTTCTTCCAAACCCAGACACTAGGCAGAGGCTTCAGCTGTCCCCAGCAGCCTCTCACTAGAGCAAAGCTTCCCCATGATGTCCAAGGCTGGAACCTAGATTCAGCTGCCCCCATGGCAGTGCTGTTTATGAGAGGGTCCAGCACAGTGGATATATTTGCAAGTTCCTTATTAGCAGCATATTCCTTACCATGTGTGGACTAGTAGACATTTATGTATATGGAAATAGTCAGCATTCATGTATGTCGTTTATTTGGGAAGGTAGGAAGGAAGTGTGATGGAATAAATAGTAAAATAAGCACAGAAAGGTGAAAAATAAGATGGGTTGCAGAGATTTACTTTGGTATTCCAATGTGGAGGAAAACCCAGCAAAGTCAGAACTGAAAAACATTGCTACATGTGGGCTTATTTTGCAGCTCCATTTCAGTTGATGGAAAACTGACCCCTAAAGCAGATCTCCCTATTCACTTTTTCCAAGGCAAGTGGTGGACCCAAGAAAGCAAGCCAGGATGGGTATTACCTTGTAATTGCTGAACTTCTCCTATGGCTGGTCCCTTGCCCTTTAATCTCATTTAAAAACTACCACCTTTGCTATCATCATCCACACTGGAACACACCATTGTTTCAGTGCTTCAATCCAGTGCTCAGCACATCATCAGAGGAGGAAGTATTACATATGGGTAAAAATCAGTTTACAGTGGAAGAATCACAAAGCTTTTAATGGTGAAACTAGAAAGTAATCTAAAGCTTTTTGCTGAGTGTGTTTGGTTTAAAAACAAGTTTTCCATCAAATTCTTATGGAGAAGAGCAGCACTTCTCCAAATTTTTAATATAAACCTAGGCAGAGTTGAAGACTGGGTGGCTAAAAGCAATTGCAGGAAAATTCCTGTTCAGTAGGAAACAGGAAAAAAACCAAATACAGCCACAAAAGCTTGGTCATATCTGAGAGACAGGATATCTGATACAGCTGCTGCTCTTTCAACAATTACTTAAAAGGATTTTTGACTACTTTTCTCTGGAAAATATTTCAATCAGCATATATCAAAAAAGCCTTTCTTCTTTCACTTTCTTCCTTCTTTTTTCCTTCTACTACAATGTAAGTTCTACTGCAAAAGAAAGGGGAAAAAAATCTGTGTAGCACAAATAAGTCTGACTTCAACCAAATATTGCCATAAGTAATTATACTTCTCTCTGTTCTTGTTTCAGACATACTTATGTTATGAATGAATTATCCAAGGAACATAATGCTTCACTGCCAACTTAGAGCTAATCCTTGAAGTTTAGTGTTATTACACTTAACATATTTCAGTTGGATCTCAAACCAAGATGTGCAGAAGAATTGATACCACTGAAGGAGATGGATTTCTTGTCAAGAGTCTCACGATTCCTTTGCTCCAAGGAAATTTGAATGAAGAAACGTTCAATTTGGAGATGTGCCTATTCTACTTGGAAAAAGCTAAAAGATGGGTTGAGGGAAGCAGACAGAGCTAGAAAACATTGGAAAGAAAAATTATAATTTTTTACTCAGAATTCAATTTTATAATTTTTTTCCATAAGGCTTTTTCAACAGTCATCCACCCATCCTCTTTGAGATACTTCAGGGCCTTACACCTGAAGCTCTTTCAAATCTCTCTCTTAGCCAGTGCAGGACAGGGCATTTATCTTGCTTGAATGGTCTACATCTACTTGCAATTTCCAGTGGACTATATTGGTCGCTCTTGACATATGGCTTCTGAATGCATGACAGTGATCCCCTTTAGACTGAAGCTCAGTATGTGGTTGAGCACTGGCATGGATTTTGGGTGTGCCATCCCCCCCCCAAGTCCCTAAGTCTATACCACTTCATTTTAAGCAGTTACCAAGAGAGCAAAAGCAGGAACCTAATCGCCATAGACTATCTTTTATAGTCAATGAGGTGAGTAGGGTATCACCAGAGCAGGAACCTCAATTGCCCTGTTGTGCTCTTAGTTGACTTGCTTCCTGATTTAGATGCATCCACTAGGTATAAAGATGTGCTTGCGAGGGATGCAAACACAAAGGCAGCAAGGAGAGATGGCACTGGAATGGAGAGCTCCAAGCTAAGCCATTTGCATCTGCACAGGGAACATGGAAGGAGAAAGGGGCCTGGCTTCACAGTCTGAGTTCAGCAGGCCAGATCAGGGGCTTTTGGGATTGTGTGTATGGTCACTGGAGTAATGTCTATGAGGGTTGTTTTGCTTTAAAAATTGGGGTAGGAACAGTTTCATGTAGCAAAGATCTGCAGGACAGATCAGTATCCATCTGACAGCAATTCATGGTCAGCGACTGGTGCTTGCTGCTGTATGTAGTTGCCACTCTCACCTTCTTCTACCTATTGCAGGTAGCTACAAATCAGGATGTACCTTTAACTCCCACAGTGTGCATGACTCGTCCTTATGGTTTTACATTTATAAATGATTGTGAGCATTTGTACTCAGACTATTATAAATCCATTACTTCCCTCAGGCCACAGGAAATGGTTTTAAAATGTGAGGTTTTTCTACAGGGAATTGAAAGACAAAAATACTAAAGCACTGTACTTGGCTTGCACAGATCAATGGAGTGCAATAACTGGGAAGATGAAACAAGCTTAAAACATTACAAATGTGATTGGATGAAAGCTTAACATGACATTGAGTAATTATCACTACAAAAATCTCCTAAACCACCTTAAGGAAAACAAAACAAAATAAAACAACAAAAAAACCCCAACAAACGAAACACCCAAGCAAAGATCCTGGCAGTAAATCATGAAAGAGAAATGGTGACGTTTGCACTTGGAGCCAAAGTTTGGGTAACCTAATTGCACAAAAGTGAGTAAAAGTTCAAATTTGGCCTTCTATTTTTCAATACGACGGAGAGGTGCAGGTGAAAAGTCTGGGGATGGGAGACATCATGAGGTTTCAAAAGTTATTTTTCCATTAAAACTTTCATGAAGATTTTTTATTCATCAATAACTTTGTTTCCCTGTCAGGAAAAGAAGTGTTCCAGAAGTGATGATTCCTATTTGGGAACAGAACAATGAAGAAAAGAGAACCAAAGCAATCTGTTGAACAAGATTCAGAAACAGTCATTAAAATTCCTACCAGGTTCAGAAGCTGATGGTAGGTCAAACTAAAGCACCAATGTTACCCAGTGAGCAATGAGGTTTACCTGCATTTTCAGGGCAATGAGTTAATATTTCATTACACAGGCAGGCACAATGTGAAGGTTAGCAAGTGTTCCTATTTTTTCATGTTTTTGTATTAAGCTGAAAATAAATACCAGTGAAGAAAAACGTTTCCTTTCCTGAAGAACTGAGTCACTTATAGGAATAATTTTTGGGGGAGGAGAAATAGGAAGGGAGTTTATATCTTATATTTCTGTCTTTAACTTACTTGAACAGATGGAAGCTAAGCCACTTGAGGTTAAGTGAATGGGCAACACTGAAATTGTGGTCAGTCATTTGCTCAATTCCAAGTGAAATAAAATAGCAATGGTTAATGATGGATGTGGATTTCCTGAAAAGTTACAAAACAGCCTTTCCCAATAACTCATTAGAGGTTGTATTCCCACACCCCATGCGTTCATGGCCAGGGAGCTATGATCCTCCATTTCCAATTGGGATGCATTCAGGAGCCATCCAGTAGCCAGAAATACTTAAACTTCCTTGGCATCTAAATTGCCACCACAGGTTATACACATAGAAAGGCTTTCTTCAAATGCTACAGCTACCTAAACCAGAGCTTTACAGGGTGAGGGATCTCAAACAGAGACTTCTCTAAATACTTCTCTTAAATGGGACCTACAGCAGTGGGACTCTGAACACTTTTGTATGCTCAGTGTAGAAAGCATGATCCTGGTTTTGGAAGGCATCAGCAGCTACATAAATCCACTTGGGATCTACAAGTATTTGGTTCAGCTCCCTGTGTTAGAGTGGGGTTTGAAACACAGTCTTAAAGTGTCCAGTTTTCTTGGCTATAAACTAATGTGAATTATTTCAGGTCTTGTCAGAGAAAGTGGCCGCCACCTCCACTGTCCCTGTGTGCTGAGCAATGCAGCTACTTTGCAATGCAGAAAAACGTATTTTTTTTTAAAGAAAAGAAATCAGTCAAATCAATAAAATATTATTTTTGATGAGTGCATCAGATCTTCAACCAGATTCTCAGTGTTCCATTTCTAATTAATTGCCATCTGGTGAAGCTGCTTCTCTCCCAAAGCAATGGGGAATATTCTTCTGGCGCAGACATACACAGCAGTGTTACTCGTATGCTAATGGCTTCTGACTGGTGATCCTAGGGCACCTGATTGTTTGAGGCAAATCACCTTCCCAGGAACTGCATGATTTATTCCCTGCATTTGGGTTGCAAGAGTTTTTGTAGGGAAAAAAAAAGTGCTTCTATGTGATCTACAATGGATCTCACTCTAATAGACAGCCATTTTCTGGCGTAATATGACTATGGTTTATCAAATAATAAGCACTCTAAAGTGCTGGGAATGGGACCAATGCAGCCAATGTTGATTCCTATGTCCACTTTGCCATGCCATGAAATTTTCAGTGGATTGTGTGTGTGTGTGGAAATCACTGCTGTTGGTGGGGAAGAGCCTTAGTGTGCCACAGGGAAGCTACAGAGACAAGTGGGTGTGACTTCTCATATTCCGATCCTTAATATGCTATCCAATTTTAAGAGCTGCCTAATGCTCATTAGGGACAATCAGAAAGCCATATGGCCTAACAAATGTAATATGTAGTTCAGCATATTGGCAGAATGACTCCTTGTTAATTCTGTCTCCTATTCCACCCTCTGCCTGGTAGAGAGGATAGTGAGGAGGCTGGTTTTACCATGCTGAAGAGATGACAGACTTGATAACTTTAGTATGGAGCATTTCCAGAGCTTAACAATGAATGGCACAAGCTTTCTAAGGGGAGAAAAAAAATAGGCACAGATTTTCAAATGCATCAGCAGGTTGCAAAATTGTGCTGATTAGCCACTTGTATATTTGACTCAGGACAGTTGGGACTTGGGAGACCTCAATTTAATCCCCGTCTCTGAAACATTTTCCCTGTGTGACCTTGGCATGCTTTTTAATCTCTCTGTGCTTGGATTCTCCCACTTTCTCCCTGAGATAAGAAGTGGGTCTTGGTACACATGTGTTTATACAGAGAAGACCTGATTTTGAGCAAAGCTTCTGAGAGTATTCCACAATAGTGTGACATCCTGGGCCTTTTGTAGTTACTGGTATTTCCTCTTTGAAGACCTTGTTACTCTTTCTATATCTTTTCCTTGTTTTTGACAACTACTGAGTAAAATCTGTGTTTTGAATTGTAGAAACATCAGATAATATTTCAAGATGAATGTTTTCTCAGCT
Source organism: Psittacus erithacus (assembly GCA_009867235.2). Classification (NCBI taxonomy): domain Eukaryota; kingdom Metazoa; phylum Chordata; class Aves; order Psittaciformes; family Psittacidae; genus Psittacus; species Psittacus erithacus. The sequence goes on along the minus strand of WYDI02141225.1, from coordinate 36,347 downwards.
ATCTAGAGTTAATGAGGGCAGGTTATCCCCTCTAATGACTTGGAGGGGACTGGAACCATCCAGTGTTGCTGAACATGTCTAGCCTGGGGTCTGGTTTCCTCTCATGACAAGGTTTGCCCAGCAGCCCTCCTGGCATCACACGCTGCTATCCATCTCAAGGTATAGCCTTGAACCTCCACTGCAGTGTTTCTTTGTGTGATGAAGTGTCCATAAATCACTCCAAGGTGATAGAGTGCCCATAAATCTTTTCCTATGACATTTGGAAAGTTCAGCTTTCAGATGCATCGGTAAATTTGAGGAATTTGAATGTTAAATTCTTCAACACCTAATTTTTTCTGCTGTTATTCTTGGTATATTAAATGAAAGGCTGCTGCAATTTGAAGTGATTCTTGCTCTGTTGCAACCACTGTGCGCATCTCTGTTGTCAAGCCCAGGACTTGAATGTGTGCTCTTCACAGCCACCAAGTGCCAACAGGAGTGCACCTCTTACAGTGCTGCATTTACTCAGCAGTAGCACAGATGAGTAAATTTGAGCAAACACTTATTTGAAATGGTGCCCTCAGAAAGGAATAAAAATGACATCAGCAACAGTAAACTACTGTTGCAAATAGCAACAGCGAAGTCTTAAAGCAAAGGTTGGCTGTGTCTGTACAGAGGCAATACTTAGTGTCTGTGTGATATACAAGGCAGCTTATCTCTTTGAGAGCAAGAGACTATAAAAATACAATTGCCAGAATGAAAGAAAATTGAAGCTGATTGCCATAGCAACAAAAGAATTACATTGATGAAACCGAAGCACATAAAATCCTTGTATGCTACATTAAGGACAAAGCAATCAAAAGTAAACAAGAATGGATTGGAATTTGCTTGTCTAAAGCTGGAAATGACAAATATTTCCAGCTGATGGAGGCAGAAATAAGTCCACAAGAAATGAAGGGGCAGCCCTGCAGAGGCCCATTTACTCTGGGAGTGGGGCACGAGGAACCTGGGACTGCAAGTATGGGCACTTTCCAGGCTTTGAAGGCAATTGGTGGAAGCAGTTTCCCAGTCAAATGGTCAGTACCATGAAACAGTTTGTATCGTCTGTGCCTTTTGTACAGATCTCCATGACTTCCTGCCTGGTTTCTCTCTCCTGCTGAAATTCTCCCTTGCAGCTGGGCTGAACAAGCTGCTGCTGCAAAAAGGAGTTTTCTTTTCCCAGTTGCCTCTCTTGAAGCATCTTACTCAGGTGGAGCCTGCTTGGCCATGAAAATATATATCCCCCCCACCATATGGTAATGCACTTTCGCCCTTTCAGTTCTGCATGGCACTATGAGACTACAGACACTGCAGCAGAGCCAGCAGCTCTCCAGAGTGCCCTGATGAAACTACAGTTTCAAAACTATACATAAATCCAACAGTTTTCTCATGTGCAGGGTGGGAGTCATGGAAGACCCCAACCTCAGCACCTCCCACAGCATCAAAACTGTAGTGGCAGATGGAGCTCAGTGCTACGCTTCCTTGTGAGCCTGCACCCCTCTCTTTGCGGATGAATTATTGAATACCTGTGGCTACTCTCACCTACTAAATCATTCCCACAGGAGGTTAGTTGCATCAGTTTGCCTATAGCATAAGCAGCATAAATCTCAGTGGTGTTACACCAGAAAAGGAGGATGCTCCTATGGCTGCCCCTTGCCGCAACAATGATAGCACAGCTATCATTGGAGAAGGAGCTCATGTTATTCAAGTTGAAACCATCTGAGTAAGTGATTATACTCTATGGCTTGTTCTGGAAGACTAAAAAAAGTAGCATGTGTTAAATGAAAAATCTTTCCTGAATTCAGCTATAATTAAAATCTTAGTATTTCTTATCAAAACAAAGCCTTGAAGTCAGTCCAAATGTTGTCATTAAGCACAATGAAAGTATTCCAAGTGGTGGACTGACATGTCCTTAAGATACAGGAACATTTAATCTACCAGATCTTAGACTGCAATAATGACCAAACCTTTCAAAGTTACCACAAAAATTTCTTAAGACTAAAACAAAGTTGACAGTTCCTTTAATTAAACTCATCTTCCTTTCAAAGGAAGTGACAAAAAGAGTAAAGGAAGATTAACTAAGGCTTAAATGCACAGAAATTACTCAAGGCATATTTTTAAGTAAGAATTAAATTAGGCTTTTATTTGGACATAGGCGATTCCATTAACAATACTGAAATGGAGACAGCCAGGTCTTAAAGCCTTTGCCCAAAGCTCTTCTTGAAGGCTGTTTCCAGAGTCTTTCCCATTTCCTTGATCTCAGGCCAGTTGTGATTGTTGTTTCTTTAATATTTCTGTCATCTCTTTCTCAGATATCTTTTCTGATTTCTGCTGTACTTAAACAGAACTCCTAGCCTTAGCCCTATTTGGGTTTACATGCTTCCTTACATGACAACCTATTCTCCTTTGCAGAACCCTAACTACAAATGTATTTTTATTCCCTGGGTTTGACACCATTTGGTCTTTAAAGGAACATTAGTTCAAACTGAAATCTTGCTTTCTATCTGATAAACAAAAGATATCCATGCACACCCTGGCTCTCTGGTGCTCCCTAAAAACCTGGTGTTTAATAGATAACTGCATCGCGCAGCAGCACCAGCTCCTGCATAGAGGTGCCGTTAAGTTATGAGGAGAAAAAGCCAGATAACAATTCTTCTGGTTTGCACTGAAGCAAAGGTTCGCAGCATCTTGCCATGCGCAGATGGGCATGAAAGTCATCCTGGTCACCATGGTAATAAGATAATCAAAACCAGCCCCTGAATTTTTAACTCTGAATGATGAATGGCAAAGACAGAGTGTCAGGGCACAAGCAGAGAAAGAAATTGTTGCATGGGTAGGCATCTGTGAAGGAAAGCAAAGCTACATGTATGGAGCACTAGCAGCCTCCCAGGTGCTTCCTTTGCCTAAGGAGACAAAAGCTAAATCATTTCAGTAAGAGATTCCTACCAAAGCAGGAGGATGACGTTAGAAGCTTCCCCCACCCCAATATGAGGTCACTCCTACAGCTGGCATATATGTGTCCAGGGTGGCTGCAGGGGGCCTCCTGGCCTTCTCCTGGGTGATTCCCAGGTTTCTGTCATTGCTATCTTCACCTCTCCAGTCCCTTATCTCTGTTTTACATTCACCTTGCTATAGTGTAAGCCCATCATTTCCAGCTGTGTCTGCTGTGGGTATTGTGAGGGGACTGCTGCTATGACATGCCTCTCTATCTTTTCTTCTTCAGGCTAAAAAGCCCAGCTCATCCAGTCTTTCCTTAGGGTCATGTTGCATAAACCTTTCATTGCTCTTCTCAGTCTTGTTTACTTTACTCACAAGAAATGTGTCCTCCTTTCCAGATTTGCTCTTGTAATAAAAGGTCTCCTCTGGCATTTGTCTTCTCTACATTGTACCCTCTGGCTGTTATTGATTTTTTAATTATTATTTTTTTTAATCTCCACCAAACCAGACTATAAAAACAGGGGTGAAAGGGGGAATTGACTTCTATTCAGTTTTGGTGGGGTTGCAAATTGGATCCATCCATTTCTTTAAGCAGGAAAACAAACCAAATGGCAATACTCTGGAGAGCACACATAGCGAAACTATGCAGTGAGAAAATTTGTAAACCCAGTTTCCCTCTGTGGGTGGCTAAATGGCCGTTTAAAGCCATTTAGCATCACATACACATAGGAGAACAGAGAATAATAAAAGAATGCCTCACCTTCCTGTGAAAGAAGCCCCTTACTCTAAATTTACTGGATTGTTGACCTAGGATTGCAGGGCTGAAGCTTTTAATGAAGGGAAAAAGAGCTTCATTTGGGCTTGTAATTTCATTAACATGCACTCGTGAATGCACACTCAGGGCAGTGCTGCATGTCCATTGAATTACTACTCTTGTTGGCCAGAGTCCAAATATACTTTGGGCACTATGGAAAAGGAGATAAATGGGTGCTATTTTCATGGTTAATGATCACAGGCAGTAGCAGGCATGGCAGCAGGGGTGGGGAAGGAGAGATGATGGAAAACTTGTTTAGGAAATAAAGTCCATTGCCCTCATTTGTGCAAGCTGGAAGGATGCTGCATTTATCCGTACTGATTCTGTTTGGGAAGCAGAGTTCTTTTTATTGTAGACATTCCTAAATTTAAGCAACAGATGTACTGCAGGTGTTTGCAAAGGCTTGGAGGAGTCCTAGGGGTTGCTGGGTTTTTAGTACCTTGGGTAGGGGTAACATCAGGTCACAGCAGCAGAGAGGAATGATTTACTCTGCCGAACTCCATCCTGCCTTAATTGCTCTCTCTTACTAAATCCCAGACCAGTTAGTTGAAAACTAACTTAGATGTCGCTGCAGTAAGCTGTTATGATTACAGCATGAATAGACCTGAATGCTCCTTATCTTGCAACACTTAGGGACAGGAAACCTTCCCACATGGTTTGGCATGAATTCCTGGTCCCAAAAGAGGACACAGACAGAGGCAGAGCTGGGATTTGCATTTCAGGCAGCTCACAGATGACTGTGCCGTGAAACAGAAGTCACAATCTGCCTTGCATCTGGATAAACCAAGAAGACATTATTTCTTTTTGCTTCATTGACGTCCAACCCCATCATGATGGGACAGACTTGCAGGTTCTGCTTTTCTTTTTAATTGCCTATTTTGAAGTCTGGGAGAGTAAGCGCAGGGCAGAGCACGAGAGACAAGGAACTGGTTTCCTTGTGCTGTGATACGTGCTTTGAGGCTTTAAGATGATTTCAACTCAGACAGGAATAAAAATTGAAATGGGTAAAAACCTCCAAATAGCACAGCCCTCTTGTGTAATCTAGTACAAAAATTAAGTACTTCTTAACATGTCCAGCATCCAGGACACAGGCACAGTCACACTCTGCTTTTAAGCCTAGCACTATTTAGTGTCCCAATGCAACTATGGACAGTTTTGATATTTATCTTAGAGCTAAACAAAACCTCCAGCTTTGTCATGAGTTGGAATCATCCTCCAGCCAACTCAGTATACACCGTCCTACACCTCTGGGGTTTTTATTCATCATCCTCTCCACCATCTCAGGAATTCCCTTTTGGAGTCTGAAATAGAAATCAAATCCCCACACAGTACTGGCAGCCTGCCATTTGAAAAAGAAAAGAGTATTTAAGGGTTAAGAGGAGGAAATAAGGAAGGACGCTGTGTTTGGATTGGAAATAAAAGTAACGTGCCTATTTGTTGACAATCCTTTGTACTTATCAGAACCATTGCAGAAACTGGCAATACGGACTGTTTAAATTTAAACGCTGTAGGTAAGTTTTACACCTGCACCCAAGGTGTAAAAGCAATGAGCCGACCAACCTAAAATTAATCTGTGTGGGAATGTGAGATATTGTAGGTGTGCTGGGTAGTGAATTCCAGCTTTTTAATGCAGCAGACTGGAAAAGGCAGGGGATTCCTCAATTCATTTCCAACCTCTTGCATCTTAGCTCCCTTAACATGTTGCAGAGAAGCAATGATTTTGTTTTACGTGAATTAAGGGGACAAACACACCTTCTGTGATGCTCCTAGCTTGCTGGAGATTTTGGGATTATGGAAGAAATTTGGAAAACAGAGGCAGTTAAACTGACAGAGGAGATAAACTCATGGAGTCTTGCTTTTCTGCGTACTTGGCAGTGTTGTATTTGACTATATGCCACTAAGTTAGTGGGTCATCCTTGAAGAAGCCGAGGAGGTAGTTCCCTCAGCCTGTGAGCAGACGAGGAAGAGTGCACAAAGGCCTGATCTCATAGGGAAGAAGGAGGGAGAACAGCCTGCAGATGGCTCTTGTTCTCAGAGCAAATTCTACAGCCATCCCTCTCCAGGGAAGAGAATTTACACTCTGCAGGAAGTAAATTGATATCGTGTGGATGATGTCACAAACTTGATTTACAATCAAGCACAGCCCAAAGGAGAAAGGCAGGACTGATAAACATCTGGCTTTCAGTGAAGTCTTCTCTGCTTTGTGGCATTATTTTGGATAGATTGATACACTCAGACAGACCAAAGGCTTCACCTATGATCACAGACAGGTGAGCCATGAATGGCTTGGACCTAGTGAATACAGAATCATACACATCTCTTCCTGCCCAGAACTGGCACAGCATTATTTGATTGTCTTTGTTCCAATACAGAAAAGTGAGACCCATCTTTATGTGCCATGACACAGAGGCAAGGGCTCTTCATCAGGGCTCTAGCATGGCCCATGCAGAAGGCACATACCAAGTTTAGTCCCCACTCCCTCCTATCTGCCTTTCATTTTCATGAGTGATTTGACAAGCAACCTATTAACTCCACAAGCCTTCACACAGTCAAGACTAAATTTAGAATTATTATTCATGGAGATGAAAGCTAACAGAGTGCCTCCATTACCTCTTGAAATAAGGGTTCCATTAAGGACCAGTGAGGTAACTGCTTCCACAGGTGCTGTCTGCTCATAGGCACACATAATCTTTCAGTTCCAATTATCCTCAGAGATCTCATTTGTTTCTCAAGACCACAGGCTGGTTCAAATATGAAAACCTGAAGACTACTCCTCCTTTCACTGACTCCAGTAACTCTCTGGATCATATTCTCTTGGAAAATGTGATTTCTTTATTCAGCGCATCAGCCTTTTGTGGCTTGAAATCCTTCCTGAGAGACCTCAGGCTTGGATGTTGGCTGGTGGAAAAGTAGGCTAAATCTAGCCCTTAATATCTAAATAACAGGAGTTATTGCTAAACTGGATAATAGCCACAGTATTTATTTATGGAGTTGCTATGCCACTACTACTTTTTCCTAAGTTATTACTTTGTAAAGCTCCTTGGGATACCTAGAATTTGAAAGGTGGTATATTAAACTGAATTCTATTATATTTTCTATTGCTGTCAGCAACTTTTCTTTTTAGCCTGGTTTAAGGCACCTATGTGTGTTTCATGAAATGCATTTCTACTCCTGCGCTGCAGGCTCCCAGATGTCCATTTTAGGTAGTAAAGACTGAATATTAGTACGTGCTACAACAAACATCCTTTCAGAGCACCAGTCTTTATTCCTGTCAAAAGTACTAAGTAAGAAGTTTGAAATGAAAGGGATTGGAGCAATGCATTCCTCATTCATCACTCCACTGCTTGGGTAAAATAATATCAAACTCAGTAAAATAATCAGTCTCCTTACCCTGAAAAATGGTTTTATTTTCCCATTTCTCAGAAGACATTTCTTTACCACCAGCTACAAGTTCTGATATTGTCTTCTCCCAAGAAATTAATAAAAATGGTTTTCCATTTTTAACATCAGCATAATAATTTGAAATTACAACTGTCACACTGTCCATCAGAAGTGGTGACAACTATTGAGAAGATAATGTGATAAACAAGCTTAAGTATACTATACTCCATGAAATAAGGAGGACAAGTTAGTATGGCAACTAAACATCTATGGGGAGAGTAAACCCCATTGAAGTAGACAATTTCAATATGCAGAATATGAGCTGCTCAGAAAGAGGTGAATGTTTTGCTCTAAGGAAACAAGAGTCTGCTAGTGCTGATGACATTGAAATGTCAGAACCTATGATGATGTTATATATATATATGTATATATATATATACAGTGATGAGATCTCTGTAATAAGCTTAGGATAGAACCCAGATTTACTGAGACATGGGTTAGCTACTTAACCAAACTTTCTGAATGTAAAATGTTGTGGTGTAAAGAGAAGCCCCTAGGACAACTAACATTACCTTAGAAGTAAGAATGTCCTTGCCAGCAGCTGGGAGATAAGCCTTCCCTCCCTTTGTCATTTTTGGAAAACAAGTATTTCATTCCATAAAGATTTCTTTTGTGCCTTTTGTTCTGGGAGATCATCTTAACATGCCAGGCACTCTGATCAAAGCGCCTCATTTCAGAAGGATACGATGCTTGTTGTTGCTGTTTTGTGCTTGTTTTTCAAATTATTCTTGAAGTAACTTGCAGCAAGAAAAAAGAAACTCTCTGTGGGTGGGTAAACTGAACCTAAACTTCCAAACGCACATGGAAGTTGCTGCAATCAGGCACATCCCATCAGTTCCAACACAGTGATGAATCCAGCTGAGTTACTTGCAATAGTGCCTAAGAAAACAGATGAGCAGTTCAATCCAAATTCTCAAAATAATAAGTTTCCAGGGGGAGGCTGCATAATTCTTTTTACAGATGGACATCCCTAGAGACTTGAGCACTTTTGACTGCAATCAGAAGGAGGGAAATGGGAAAAGAATATGTTAATATTTGAGGCTTTCCATTTCCCTGACTATGCTGATGCTGGAATTATAGCTCTGGGAGTTAATTTTCTTTTTTTTTTTTTTTAAGAAGATTTTAAAGTCTATGAACCTTTTTTTTGTCTTTTTTTAATTAAAAATACACATTCTCCATACCCTCCTCTTTGCAATTTCCATTCTCCTTAAGTTTCTGGGATTCAAGAGGGACACTGGGGCTAGAGCAGAACAAGGAAGTGGGTGGATAGGGGTGCTGCTGTTAAGTCAGAGATATTAAAAATCAAAGGCTGCTGAGACATAGATTTATCCTACTCAATCCTGGACTCTAAAGCCCGTGCTCTGACAGTAAGCATTTAGGCTGCCACTTTTGAAAAGCAATTAAGATCAAAGATGAATGAAATGTTTTCAATTAGACATGGTTAGTACTAGGGATTGCTGAATCTGGTGAATTTGGCACGTTCTGTCATCTATTCACACACAGACATACATACGCTCCCACGCAATTTGAACTCCAGAGGTTTTTAACAACCATCAATTGGTTTGTCTAAAATTTTGGCTTTGGAGGCGGTCAGGTGGTTTAAAAGTAAATAAAGCAGAGAGAACTGGAAAGCATCCATTGTGTTCATCCTTAATTCATCCCTGCTTCCTGCAGTTAGGATATTCCCAGGTACACTGCTGTGGATCAGCATTCAGATTTAGATGTTACCATGGCTATCCGGAATGGACATTGCACTAATGTTTAAAAGCTTTAAAATTCTGACTGGGTTTCAAGGAAAATGCTATTGCTTATTCTTTTCCAATTTCTAGCCAAAATACATGTATAAAACCCCACCATTTATGCTCATCAAACCAGTACTGAGTAAATGAAGGCTCCAAATTATTTGCATAACTAATTTGAATTTTAAAATAAGGTAATTCTGGCTTCATTCGCTTTTATTCCTGTGCTTCTGTCAAATGATAAAATAAGGAATTTCAGTGGCTGGCATGCTCTGCTTTGCCACAACATGAAGATTTATTTAAGAATAAATAAAGGAGCAAACATTCAAGCTGTGACTCTTGTCTAGTGCAGTAGTACATTCAGCACAGTGACTCCCACCCTGTAGAGCAGAACCATACCATGAATTTAACAACCCCATGGATGCTGAGTCCTTCCTTCTTAGAATAAATTCTTAATTTTAAGCAGAAATCCATGCAATAAAGGAGATGTGTCCTGTCCAAGGAAGATGAGTTTCAGACTCAACATGCTGCAGAGACTGATTGCTGTGAAAGAGCATATTCTGCTGAGGCTGCTCCTCCCTGGTAATGTATCAGTGGAAAAATCTTAACAGCAAAATGATGGGAAGAAAAGTCTCATGGATCCCAGTGACTCCACAGTTGCTTCCTCCGAATAAGGACATTCATAATTAAACCTTAGCAGATCTGAAATCAAATTTTGATATCCTTCTAGGAATCACTAAAACATTTCCAGCTTTTCAAAGCTCAAGGGCTGGGGCAGAAGCTAGTGCTGTTGTCCTTTGTCATGGATGCTTTGTGCTTAGAGCAGACTGCATGTTATCCTGACTTGTTTTGCACCTGAGCAGCATCATGTGGATGAAATAAGTTGGGAATCACTGAAGAGCGTTGCACCATCTCAGCAGATATTTGGCATGAAAAAGGCTGCTCACCCAGAACTGTTTTGTGGCGGAAAAATGTACTGAAGGTTTATAAAAATGAAGGAAATTAGTATAAATAATATATGATATCAAAACCTCTGGAAATTATCGAAGCCTCTAGCTAGGAAGGAAAGCATGACTGTGCATAATAAACAAGGGGCCACATGCTGGGTGAATTTTCAGGGAAAAGAGAACTTTAGAAATTTCCTTAAAATTGGGAAAACTATTGCTGTGAGGCTATCAAAATATTCTATTGCAATAAAAGCCAAACTGTCATTGGGCTTTTTATTTAATTTTAGTGTTATAATTATCTCCTGATTTACAATGTGCAATATTTGCAAAATGAAATGTCATTTCAAACCTCCCAAAATTAAAATGCTCCCATAAAATCAAAATGGAATATTTTGACACTGTCAAAATGCTTAAGTTCTATATTTTTCCTCAGGAAAATCTAATGAAAATCGACACAAGTGCATACAAATGTAGAATTTCATTAAAACTGATTTTTCTAACAGAAATATATTCTGCCAAAAAGAGAAGAAATATTTAAGCATCTTCGACATTGACTGTCTGGGTAAAAAGTTTGCCTTAATTATTGATCTGTTGGCTAAACAAGTCATTCAATTGAATACTGCTATTCTTCTAGCGCAATAACAGTTTTACATAACGGATTTACAAGCAGGGGACCAGAGAGGAGGTTCCTTCAGCCGGGTCATCAATTTCCCACAAGACGACCAGTAAATGCTGACAAAAAGAAACGAAGAAAAGGGGAAAGACAGTCCCTTCACTTTGAACTCCTCCCTCTTTCCGGCAATTACAAGACCACAAGCTTCCTAATTCTATTGTGTTCAGCAGATTCTTCCATATTAGTTTTTCATGAATTTGTATAATCCTTTTCATCCCTGTTCCCAACCTTATATCCATTTCATATTAAAATCTTACTATATTCTCTCATTTTTTAATTGTCCTGCTCTACATGAAGAATATCTCTTTTCCTTGTATTTCTCTGCTGCTTTCACTTGAGTTCCTTGATTATTTTGCAGAAGTCAGCCAGGAGAAAATCAAAGCACAGAGTTTATCCGTTTGGTCCCACAGCTCAGGCTTGACACTAAGAGCTTCCTGAGTGGAAAGGGAGTTTGGCCACTGACTTTCATACCTCTCTTTCATCAGAATGGTGGATGCTTCATGCTCGTGAAATGCAGAGGTTTATGGACAGTTCTGCTTCTCAGTGCAACAACGTTAACAGCATCAGAGATTTTGTCAAATTTCTATGTTCAGCCTCTCATGCAAATAAATATTGACAATCCATTTCATTCAATTCACTAGTCATTTCTCCTCTTCCTTTACCCTTTTTACATCTGTTAAAATTATTCATTTTTAAGAAGTGTTAGAGGAATTAATCACAATCAATTTGTCCAGTGATCAGCTCCACTGCTTGCAGAACAACTGAAAACAGACCCAAATGTCCCCAGCGCTCCTGGCGTTTGACTGGAGCGAACAGACAGCCTCCAACCACTGAGTGATTCTTCCTTGCAAAGTCCAATTCAACAGTACCTTTAACATGCTTAGAACAAATCATATGCATCCTTATTCATCACAGTCTTCTATATGATATTAAAATACTTTATCATCATTGAGCCTCAGGTTCACTGCTTTTGGCTGGACAAAGTCACATAGTATATCTCCATGTCTTTTTTTGGATGAATTTGCAAATATTTCCATGACAGATACATGCATAAGCAAACCTAAAAATGGGTATTTGCAAGTATGCATGCCACTTTTAAGTTAGATCTCTGCGAACATTCCTGCCTGTAAAACTCAATTGTTAAGAGTGTTTGCAGAGAGCTAACAGATGAGAGCATGGATACAGCTGGACTGAAGTAATTTAAATATTCAAGCAAATCGTTGCTAAAGGTTTCATTATTTGTCCAGTTCCATTTTAAAAACATTAAGAAAGATATAGATATGGCACTTTCTTAAACTGCTGAGGGTAAACAAGAGGGTAATAAGGTCATTCTCTCTCATCCTTAATGCAAATGTTTGCTTGACATGTTCTAGAAGAAGATGCTGTCAGATGGCTGTCTAAAATGTCATTAAAACTCCATTCATACCCATTAGGTTTTCTCTTCCACTGATAATTCATAGAATGGTAGAGATCACCAGTGAGTGTTTTCTGTGTAAAGGCAGAAGTCTACCTGCACTGACAAACTATACATGGCCGTTTACTACAACACTGTGGAGTCCTTCAGCAAAATGTATGTTGTGTCTAGGAAATGAAAAAATGTCTCCAGGCTCTCGGCAGCTACTGCCCAGTTTTGGCTGAAGCTCTTGTGAAACACAGGTCTTATTTTAATGTCTGACTTCACATGTTCTTGATCTCCATTCTGGGCAATACATGAATGCAGAATGCAGGAGAGAATATTCTTTCAACCTGGGGTTGAGTTTTCTGTTGTCTCCAGTGCAAAGCTGAATGGTCTGGCACAGCTGAAGACTTCCCACATGTGAATCATCCAGAAGTGTTACAGTTCATTCACAAGGCTCACATTCAAGCCATGGAGTGGAGTGAGTAAGACTTATGCTGGTCACAACTGTGACTTATTAGCAGAAGAACAAGCAGAAATTCGTACAGCAGCAGCTTTCAACCACGCCTTGCACCAGTTACCCTCTCTTTGCATATGGTAGATAAGCAGTGGAATAAGAGTACTTCAACTAAAAAAATAAATTGGTTTCAAATAAATATCTCTGGTTCAATAATTTCTGTGGACATTTGGTCTGTTACACACAAGTATTTCCACTTTTACCTTTCAACAGGTAACTTATTCGACTGTCTGTGGCTAAACACATCTCTTGCCTCTGCTTTCTTCTTTCTTCTCCTTATTCTTGTTCCAATAACCAAAGTGAAGGAGAGCCAGGAAATCATTTGAATGCATCACACTTCAAAGATGCAGCTTTGGCTTCGAAGCAACAATGCTGAAATAGAAATAAATGAAAGCTTTAAAATAAATAAATTAATTAAATTCAGATGAATATCTTCACAGTTAAGAACATGAATTGGCATTGATTTCCAGGTCACATAATTTTCAAAGTAATTAGTAGCAATGCGTCTTAATATATCATCTAGGCTGATTACAAGAGGCAGGAAAGGTGCTTTGGGTAAGAGCATCTTCATAGGAGTTTAATGCAGTTTAACTAATATGCTTCCACTTCAAGCCTTCAGGTAATCCATCTTAACCTGCCTAGGTGTCCTTGTGCATCTAAGCAAGTTAAGATGGATTACCTGAAGGTTTGGGTGACTTCTTGCTCAACTCCATCTGACAGGTACATACCTGTAGCAGTGGGTTGAACAGAAAGCATCTACCAAAAAAAATGATGTAAGTCTGCTCTGAACTGATGGCTACATCAGATGCTCTATGTCTATATTGCATGGAGTCATCATATAGGAATTATGTTCTTTGATGCATAGGTTGTTATTTAGCAGTTACTTGTCTTGTGGCATGGGGAATAGGGAAGGGTTGGGTTGCCTACCAGCATGATATCAAATGGATCTGGAAGGGCAGATGGCGAAGAGACTTCTCACATGTGCTGAATCCCATGGATCTCTAAGTTCAAGATCTAAAAGTAGATTACTCTCTAGTCTGACCAGTTTATAATTTTCTTTCACTTAAAAACTACCTTTTATTTTCTCTAAGTTAACAAAAGGGAGCTCTAAATTCTGAAACTGCTTCTATGGATTTAAGCTTAGGTTACCAGAAAGTAAATATTTTAATTGAGAATGAAGCAAAAAACCAATACCCTATTTTTTACACTTCAAGTATCATTTGTGAAAGTGTATTTTTAATGATAGTGATGAAAATGTGGCTTCTATATTTTACTAGGAGGAAAGGAGAAATTCTTTTTCAGATAACCACAAACACAATCAAGCATCCCTGAGTGGAAAGTCTGCTCATGCTCATTAAAGATTTTACACATTGCTTGGTGTGTGTGAAGGGAGGGCAATAGAAAGGAAATAGGAAATAGAAGGAAAAAGGAAGAAATTAACTGGAGAGAGTGGAAAAATCCAAAGAGAATGTTTCAGCAGGAAGACTTAATATAGAAAGGGAAAGAAAAGAAAAGTTTACATTTTACAGAGAAAGCACATTTTAGTGTCAGCCTGCAAGCCTCTTTTAGCTAGGATAACGTATTTCTTCAATGACAAAAGGAAAAAATGAATCTTATTTGGAAGAAAAAAATCCTGGTTTCAATTACAGGGGAAAGGTCTATGAACTCAATCTTATTTTCTGAACCCAAAATAAATAATTTGAGTGGTTATCAAATAGATCCAAGTTCTCCAGGTTTGCCCTATTCTAGTCCTCCTCTGGCCGCTTCTGTTTGCCTCTAAAATACATCAAAGATACATCTGAGATAAAACACATCAAACAGCAGCAACCTCTGGAACCAGAGAAAATATAAATGAGGAATTCAGAGAACAGCATGACAATCATGTTGAGTGCAGAGAGATGAGACTTCCAAGAAATGATGCCCAGCGGATCTCTTGGTTTACCATACTGATGATGCTATCTATGCATTTGTCTCGCATTTTCTCTCTAGAAATGACTGCCATTTATTTCTGTTCATCTCATCTGAAGCTGATGGAAGTCACTGATGCCCCATCTCTCACTAGATCTCAGGAAATCTGCTTTTCCCAGACGGAGCATGTTAGGCAGGTAGTCAAGAGGATAACATAATGGAGCAGCTACATTACTCCAGTGTTTTCATTGCAGGAGGCTGCTTAGAAGTGACAAATGGCTTGCTGATTTCTCCTGGGGCATCTAGCTAGCCTATGGCTTCTGTTCATGGTGGTAGAGAGGAGAGCTAGGATTGACAATCCTTCAGGTTGCAGATATCAATCACACTAATTTTTGCCTTCCATTTAATTTTTCTACCTGGGAGGAGTCAAGAGTAGCAACTTGGTACCCCATGTGAAAGACAGAAGATAAGGATGACAGGCACACTGCTCCAGTTTAAATGAAGGCAGAAAGTGGTTAGGAATTCACTGTGAAATATCAAGCTTAGAGGTCACACAAAGCATTATGTGCTTTTTTTTTGTGATCCTTTTTTTCACGCATGTACTTTGATGTCTGGCCACAGGAAGAATAAGGCAAAACCAGTAGGATAAAGTGTAAAACACTTCTTTTTTGAGTCATCTCATTTAATCTGTCTCCTTGGGATGCTGGTGAGATATGATGATTTTATATGGCTTTTATATAATGAGAATTTGCACCATCAAGTAGAAGTTGTAGCTGTTATGTGACCTATAAGCTACACATGTAATGGGAACACTTCCAGCTCCTGCCAACCTGCAGGCTGGTGTGTGAACACCAGTTTCACGCTGAAACCCCAATGTTTACTAGCATATCTGCTTCCGTTCTGATAGACCATACTGTCCATCTTTGACAGTTTAAGATTGCTGAGATGAGGAGGAGTAAGGCTAAATCAGAACAGCAGTCACTGTAAAACAGTGTAAAGCAGCTTGTGTCTGCCTATGGAGATGTAGCCACAGGGCTACAGTGCTAAGAATTGTATCTGGGAAAGGAACATACAAAGAGCTGTTACTTTCTGTCCCTCTTTCCCTGTAAATCCTAATATTGTAGAACAACAAGACTTCCATTGTTTTTTCAGTCGCAGAATGAACATTAACAGTATTTAAATTGCATTTGATTTGATGAGTCTGGCAAAAGATATGATGTTCTCACCACCCTTTCATCTGTTCCCTAACTCCAAACCCTGGGTTAAAGATCATAATTGCCAGAGTGGACACTCAAGTTCTGTCAAAGCAAACTAAAAGCTTTGGGTTTATGAGTACAGCATATATTTGCAAAAATTATCATCCTATCTGGTTTCATTATCACATTTTTAAATTGAAATGTGCTGAGATAATTCAAGGAAAACGTTTCTGATGTTCCCACACCTAATTCCTTTCCCAATTTCTGCGCCACCGGCTCTTTTCACAAAACTATTTTGACCCAAGCCAGATCAAAATAAAACACAACTGCAAGATTTCTTTCTCTTGCTGAGGCAGAAATGCCTTTTTCCAGTTGCTTTCAGCAGTACATGCTATCAGGGTAGTGCAGCTGTTTTGCAGCCACCAGCTCATGCAAAGGAGCTTTCCTTTACCAGAGAACAGAAGCTGGGGGAGCATTGTGACTGCTCTTTGGTATTCCTTTCCCAGTTAACCCCTCCTCATATTAGCAGTAACATTTCATGGCAGCATAGTAAGATACTTGTGCAGCACAAGTTGGGAGGGGAAAAAAGTCCAAGGTAGGCAGTCGAACAGCAGTATTTTAGATGAGACAGAATGGGCAAAAATCAGGCATTTCACAAAAAGAAAGGGAGAGCCATAAGTAAAAAAACCTCTTTTGCCACCTGTTTTCCATTTTCCATAGCCCCAGAGTTTTTCTGAGTGGTCAAATAGAAAAGCCAGGAAGTGGGTTGTGAAGGACACAGCAGGATGAAGCAATCAGCCGGGGGTTACATCACAGGAAAGCTGTGGAAATAGGAACAGCTCTGAATCCATAGCATATCCCTATACAAAGTTTACCAGTTGGACCCTACAGCTGAGAAACAGCTCCAAGTTCCAGCTCAATGGGCTGCGTTTAATCCTCAGGCCATATATACATCTCACTGAATCTTATTCGCCTGTCTGGTTTAAGAGCAAACTCTTCCTCCAGACCTCTGCAGGCAGGATCCTTCTTGCAGATGAGTAAGGCTCCTTTCTGTTGTTCACTGAAGAAGTTGTGTGCTGTGAAGCTCGTTGTATCATAGAATGGTTTGGGTTGGAAAGGACCTTAAGATCATCTATTTCCAGCCTCCCTGCCATGGACAGGGATGCCTCGCTCTAGACCATGCCCAAGGCTCTGTCCAACCTGGCCTTGAACGCTGCCAGGGATGGGGCATTTACTACTTCTTCTGCTGACCAAGGAGAACAATAGCAATTAAACCATGCCACTAATCAATTTTCCATGGCCACATAAGCTTCCAACCCCTGTCTGAATTCGTTTGTCGCTTAGGCTGTAACGCCTCTGCACACTCAGGAATTTTCAGCCTGTAGAGCTATGATAAATAGAGGCAGGTAATGGCAGTGCAGATAGACTGCATTACTGGAAGTCTGCTCCCTATTAGCTGCAGGATGACTCTTGTGAACTCTAAGTTTAATGGCAAATACCTTTTTTCAGCAGCTGTTTTCCCACGCAACTCAAGTACATGCACCCTGAACTGAATTGCTGGGCTTGTCCTGCCTGCGAATAAGCCTCTGAATTACATTTGAAAATGGATTAACTATCACGGGCTTTGACTGCTGCTGTTCAGGACTAGACTGAAAATTTAAACACTGGCCTCATTTCTGTTGCTCGCAAAAAATGGGAGCCAGAGCCAAAGGCTTCAGGTAAGTTTCAATATTTGTAAGCGTCTCCAAAGCTGAACGTCTGAAGCTTCATGATTCAGGGAAGCTTTAATGTCTACAGAGGAACCTGAATTTCAATTTAGTAATTATCCCAGCTTGGAGCGGCTCAGAACTTCCTATTATAATACCTGCTCTCAGCTGTTTACAACTTGGAGAAGTTTTGGGAATTTGATTTGCAGGCTTTTGAGTGAATTTGATGTTTCTAGAAAAGCATCTGTTAAGACTGAGAATGAGGTAAGAGAAAAAATGCATTGTTCGAAACAAATCCTCATTTGCTTCTATATTCAAAAGCAAGGACTTGACATGTACCAGGAAGAATATAAGAGGGAGGAGTCTTCTCCCTGCCATTACTCCTAAAAACACCTGAAACAAAACAATGAGACAAAACCAGAGCACAAGAAAATGTGAACCTCAAGGGTAAAAAAATTCTGTTAGCACATCTGCTAGAGTCTGGCAACTAAATTTACTGCAGTGTCTGTCTCAGCCTGCCAGTCATGTCCTTTGCTGTTGATGAGGACTCAAGAGATCATTCCCTTTGCACAGGGCGTCATGGGCAAAGCAGCTGAGATTGGGGGAGTTTTTATTTAAAATATTTTATTGTCAATCAACACAAATTTTTAATCTGTGATTTGTGTGTTGAGAAAAAGCACAAACCATTAAAAAAATGCTTTAGTTAGCGTCTTTCTTTCATCAGCCTCAAATTAAGCCAAATGCCCAGCTTCACTCTTCCCGCTCTGATTTTTCCATGTTTTCACTCCAGGTTACAATCAGACTGTCTCAAACCTTTGGTGAGGCAATGGGTGGTAAATCAAGGTTATGTCTAATGGTGCTTCTTACTGTCCCGATTCTGTCATGGCTCATCCATGGCCATAGTGTTGCCCATAGCCATGGTCTCTTGGGGGTCCCTGCCTCAGCACAGAACACCTATGGCCATGGTCCTTTCCTGTACTCTCAGGCATGGAGTACAACCACAGGCTTTTCCATGAGCATATGGAAATGTTCATGGAAAATGAACAGTCATGGAAAATGAACAGACATGGAAAATGTCTGAGCATATGGAGCCATCAGTGATGTGAAACATCACTGCCCAGAGCAGTGGTGGGAATGGGGATGGATTCTGCATCACTCATTACCTTCGCTAGTGGTAAATGCCTGCTCCAAAAGGTGCTTGCTTAACAGGCAAAGTACCATTGCTGGGACAGTAAAGTGCGTCCCCAGTCTCTGGAAGCATAGGCACTGAACAGTGTTTTCTGTGTTTTGATTGCACTGAGTCCTAGACACAGGGAGCAGAAGAAAGGACTCTGACCTCCAGCACCTTCAGTGCTAAGGCTGAAGTTTGTGCTGTCAGTAAAATACTAAGATATCTGGAAAGTTATGTCATCACCCTATAGTGCTGGCATACATAGAAGATGTCAGCCTATTGCCATCACTCATTCTGTGATCTACTTTGTAAACAGAGCAGAGAAAAAGTCCATGATGCTTGTGGGAATCACCTAAACACTGCATGCTGGGTTTTCAGCTGCTGGAAGCAAAGACACAGGGTCTTTTGCTCTCATTTTCTGTTTATAACTCACGCACAACAAAAAAGTATTGGATCTTTACGTGACTTCAGAGGCGAGCCCCACTTCCACCTTGACTTTAAACAGGCTGCTGTCTACTTTGATTTTTGTTTCAGAAGTCATAATTCCTGATGCAGAGAAGACTCAGAGGCAGTCACGCACACTTTCTTTGCCACCTGTGCAGTCTCAAAGCAGACGTGAAGCAAGAGAAACCAAGCGGAAAGAAATGGAGACTTTTCTTCCTGGAACTGGGAAGGGAGGCATACATCAGGAATCCACACTGCAGTAAACTATAATAATTTCGGAAACAAGCTACCACCATGCATCTCATTTAAGAATGGCAGTTCTCGCTGGAAGGTCCTTGCAGTGCTGATTTGCAGTTCAGCTCAAGCCCTGATGGCACTACCTCTTTGGGAGAACCCTACCTAATACCGTGCATGTGCAGTGGGACATGACAGGCTGTGGGCGAGTCCCTTGGGGATTGTTATAAGACTCAGTGCCATGTTCTGAGAGAGACAATAATAAGCTTGCAGTGCCTAGTGCAGTGTCTTCCTGCCACTAGAAAATGCAATTTACAAACAAAGATACGAGAAAAAGGGATTTCGGATGCTCTGGGCACTGTCCAGGGGCAATTAGAGAGGACCATTCTTTCTGGTCTACAGCTGTAAGGACAGTTCATAATAATTCACTGTATGTTGTTTAAAAGAAGTAATTCTTTACACATCTGCTTTTTATAGGCACTTACTGGCCTGTAGAAAATGTAATTAAGCAGGATTCCTGCCTGTTCTTTTCTTACACAAGACCTTTCCATTCCAGTGCTGCTGTTAACTTCATCAGGAGGCAGGCACTAAATATAATCCTAAAACCAAAATCTGTCTTTAAGATAGGCTGTGCAGTTTGCAAAGCTTCCTTTCTTTTGTCTTGCTCCATCCTCTAACTGTGACTACCCCTTCTCACTACAACTGTCTCCCACCCCACTTTCTGGGTGGAGTGGTTGCTGTGAGTGAGGATTTAGTAAAACTCTTCTGTTAGGAAAAAGGGGTGAGGATGGGGATGGAGAGGCTCCTGGGAGCCAGCAGTGGCATGCAAAGCCTTTCATCTCTAGGTTTCTAGCCCAAATTAGCTGTGGTGACCCAAACTCCTTTGAAATAAAGCAGATCTCTTCATTTTCACTTGTAATAAATAAGAAGACAATTTGACCTGATTTTTTCAAAGGTGCGTGTGCATCCCCTGATGGGAGTTCCTCTGAAAATCAGCAGCTTGTCTATGAGTAAAAGAGAGGCAGCTCTTCTCCCTACCTGCTTTTGAAGCTTCCTGGGCAGCCCCATCTGAAGCTAGGGCATCCCTCCTCTGAAAGCTCTGGGAGGCGGAATGCTCTGGCCCTGGCCAGCCAGCTCGGCCTTCTTCTCATCCCTTCCACTGCCCTGCTGTTTCATTCCAGCAAGTGCTGCTGAAAGGGAGATATTTCCAAATATTGTCTGACTTCACGAATGTGTTTACAGGAGAGGGATTTGTAATATCTTGTCATGTAAGCAGTTTTGTTAAGTGTTGCACAGCAAATGTGAACAGTGGCTTTCTCCCTCCTAGAACAAGTCTGGAAGTCACTTGGAAGTATATCATTTAAATAGCTTTTCACTGACAGCAACACCCCAGTTTTATTCAGCTGTAAAAGAAAAAAAGCATCATTCAATTGCATCTGTTTATAACAGCATAAGACAGTCCTGATTGATGAAGTGCCATGTGGTATTTTCAGTCATTTACCTCTTCACTGTTTTTTCCCATTCAGTGTCAACAGCTTGTATTTTATTTACTTCTTGCAGGCTGCTGTCTTAGGACATCTTCTCCTTGTGAATTTGGGAAAAACTTGATCTGGTCTCCAGGCTATGCTAAATATTTAGAATTATGGAATTTACTGACAAGCTGTTTAAAATAAATAAATATATAAAATCCATATTTTTCCCCGTGGCAGATTGACAGGATTTCCTTTCCATCTATCCTACAGCAAAGAAGATTCTTTACCTCAGCAGTTTTGCTGCTTATAATCAATAGGAAACATCATCACAATTTTAATGGAGCCTGACAATAGTAGGACATTTGGTATTAACTGAAGCTGTTAACCATATTCAAAACCTAACTATAGCATGACAGCAAGAAACTTATGTAAGATTACTTGTCACTTCGAGTGGCAAGTATAATAGAGTATATGCTTACACAATCCTAGCACATATGCATGTGTGTGTGATTCCTAAGATTTACACTTGCTCATCACTAGTCCCTGCATTGGCTGACCTCAAATGATTCCCTTCCTCCAGGGCTCACCACATGAGTGGTCCTGCTGCTTCTTTGCTTTTTGGATACTGCATGTCAAACACCCAATCACCCTAACTCCACCAAACAGCTAGAAGAGGCTGCCATGCCATGTGTGCTGCAGCCCTGCAGAAGACACACTTCCTGCCAGCAGCGCAGCAATGCTCTTCCACTAACATGGCAGCAGACTTCCATCTCAGGAGTGACCATATCTGTGGGTCATGGAGAGCAGAGGTACCTGTGTCCAGTAGGAATTCGCAACGCAGTGAGTGTGGGGTAAACCGGGTTCATCTGTGGGAATATGCACTAGCAGTACAAGGCAGTATTTTAAGTTCTAGGCATCTTGAGCTGGCGGTGCATTCATAACACCAGAATAATTCTTTAATATTTCTACTATAATGGTTTTGTACCAAAACTGGAACGTGCTATGAATGCTTTGGGGATATACACTAACAGTATTAAAAGAACCCATAGGGCCAAATTCTCTTCTGGGCTATGCTCATGCAGTGTTAATGACTTCTATAATTAAAGGCATACTATGAGCCTATGTCTCTCAAGTATTTAGGTACAAATTCTCCTCTTCTCACCCACGCAATTAGTTCTACTTAAGGCTGTTAGGACAGAGAGGCAAATGGACGATCTTGAAAATGAAGAGAACTACACTAGAAAAGAAGAGACATAGAGAAGGAGACCTCAGATCCCATTATCTAACTCATTTTATTAAGGGCATATTTGTACCGTATTTGTAATTCCTTTAGAATTGCCTACCCATCGCCAAGGAATGTCTGCAGAGCAATTATGTTATCACAGATGCAAATGTGACCTCGGGGAGGGAGGGAGGGGACCAGAAACTATGCAGATGTGAAGAGAAAATCTCAGGTTTTAATGGTGGCTAATGAACACCAAAGCTTGGCATGGCACCTTTGTGCTTCCGCCTTTCTTATCATGGAAGGTTGTTCCATGTGGAGCTGGAAAATCAGTAGGGCTACATGTTTTGCCGCTGGTGAGCTATAATGTTGCAGCTGTTAACAAATGAGTTGTTTCCTGCCTAGTTAAATTAGGCCTAATCCTTCTTTGCTCTGTCTGTGCCAAGTCTTTTTCCTTTTTGCTGCCTTTTTTTTTCCTCCTGGGCCTCAGTTGTTGAGGCTGAGACAAAGGAGACTTGAGGTATTGATGTGTTTTTCCCTCCCAAGGTTCTGAAAATTAAAAATGAGTTGTCACTGGCCCAAGCCCCATGAAAGCTGGGAATTTCAATCGATATTTCTGCCCCATTTCACTGCAGAGAGTGGGATGTAATTATTACAAATGTCATGGTAACAAACTTGGTAGTTTTCACAGTGACAGTTGCTACTGCAGAAATAGCACAACACAGAACAAAAATTACCTGTCAAGCATCTCATTATGTTCATCCAAATCCCGCTTATTCAATTCACCATTGGGCTGCACCTGACATAACACTTCCAAGTGTTCTTACAAATTACTAGTGTCTATCTGTCTAGGGCCATAGACATCCTCCCACAGCCCACCTGAGCAGCTGCCATCAAGGTCCCCAGGGTCTAAAAGGATTTCAGTGCCTCCACAGATGATGTTTCTCTCTCAGTAGTTTTGATACAGGATCTGGAGAGAGTAAGGACCTTAAAGAGCTAGTAGGGTTGAGCAGACCATCATGTGGAGATGGCTGAAAGGAGTCACACTGAATCCTGATGTTCCCTGGGACTGAAGTGTCCTGGGTTATGACCTGCTTTTAACAGCATAGGACATATGACTGTTCTGATAAAACTGTAATCCAAGAGTCAGTGTATTCATTCATGAAGCAGGAAATTTGGATTAAATTTGCCTGTTTCCTCTGATCTCGTACTTTTCAGCATCCCCACTCAGTGCCCCAGACTTGATCCAGGCTGGGGAAACACGAAAACAGGTAGGCATGCAGGCACGCAAGCAAATGCTTGGTCTCTCTTCTGACGAAGCTGAATTGTGTAAAGGAGAATTCAGGATTCATTGGACCAGACAGACTAAGAAAATTTAACACATTTGAGTATTTTAAGATCACAGTGAGGTGATCTTGGACTACGGCGTCTCACAGGGACAGATGGGCCCCCTTTTTTAGACTAAAGTGGAACTGAAGCTCCTTAAACCACTGGAGGGACAGCAGCACTGAACCTGCCAATGACAAGATGTCACTGGCACATGGTGTTCCCTGAATGACACTACACTTGCCATAGCTGTCTGCCAGTAGGACCAGCCTGTGAGGAGGAAACATCCTGCAGAATTAACCTCATTTTGTCTTCTTTGTGGTTTTGGTCCTAACGCAGAAAGTGACATTTCTCTGCCTTTTGGACTTTAAGCCCATGAAATGATTCATTCTGTTCTTTTTACTTCAAAATAACCCAATAATTACATTATAGAATAGGCTTTTTATCTGGTAATGGATAGGATTCTGATTAGATCACATAATGCGAGCAATACATTGCTCACCATCTTTAGAGCTCTTCCTGAAGGGAAGGGTCTGATGTACACAAATGCTGGACTATTAAGCAATCTTTTTTCCAGACCATAACTCACAAGGGGGAGTCATATTTCTACATTTTGGATCTTATACAGTAAGAGTATTAACTCTGAGCTCTAGCACCTCAAGGAAAGCACTACTGAATACCATTTGCTATCATTTGCAACCCACAATATCAGGAGGGTGGAGGAAGCAAAAAAGTTAGCTAAGGTAATAGTTGCAAATTTACAAGGACTATCTTCATTGAAAAAAAATATAAATATGATGCCTTTCACTGGTTCTTTCAGAAAAATACCTCTTTGAGGAAAGGAATTCCAAAATGGTCGAGTGTTAGGGTTTGAGCCAAGCCTCCATTGATTTCAACCATTTTTTTCTCAAGTACAGGAAAACTACTCCAAATCAAATAAGAAAAGACCTTTTACCACACCAAATATTTCAACCCTTTCATCTTCCATTTTAATTAGGAAGACAGACTAAGCAAATGAAGCCACGAGGATGCCCTGTTTCATTCACTGGTAAGAAAGCCCCTGCCACTTTCCAGAATGACATGGTGACTTGAAGTCAATAGCTCCTATGTGTAACAAACCAATCTATGTCTAGCATGCCCCAGTATAAATTTATACCATATGAGAATTTTGCTCAAGATATGATTCAAACAGCTAAGAATGAACAAAATAACCTACAAAACAGCTATTGATTTCCCAAAGGGGTGCTTGCAATAGGAAATCAGTTGGCAGCATGCAGAATTAGGGCTTTAATTGCTCCTAAACCAAAACAAGGTGGGAGTATATTTTTAACTTTATACAGCACTGTTCACTGTTGGAGAAATACTGGGATGGAGGCTCATAAATTGATGCAGCAGATCATTTTGGCCTGAGCTACCAAAGGACTGACCATACCTGAAGAAAGGCCATTTAAGAACCAGATGTATTTCACTTCTATATTTTATTTGCTGATTAAATATTTTGCCAAGGCTGAACCTCCAAAGAACAAAATTCCACTCACTTCCCCAAAAGAGCATCTCTGGCAAAAAAAGGAACTTTTTTTAACACTTTCATTAGTGTTTCAATGGACATCTGGAGGTGCGAGATCCTCCCTCTTTTCAACTTTATGTCTCTATCCCTCCTTTTACTTTTCATTCAGCTAAATAAGAGGTGCTGAAAGGAGGAAATACCAAAACCAGGTGGGGGATTTTTTCAGTTTACTATTTTCATCCTTCCAAAAGAAAATAAATAATATAAAATATTAATTAATATTAAAATAAAAAAATAATTTTGTAAATTAGAAACAGTAATAATAATAATAATAATTATGTACAGGAATTGTTATTACTGGTTTTATTATTAACCTTGTTTCCCCTAAATCACAGTGAGTCTTTTTTTCTCTGTTTTGCCTGCCGGGCTAATACTGCTGCAGCTAATGAATGCATGTTGGGTTTGCCAGGCCGCTCAGCAGATGAAAAATAATTTTAATAAATAGAAGAAACTACTGGCAGAGCAAAGCAATATTGGAGTTTTTAACCTACCACAAAACTATTTTCAGCCTCTGACCTTTCAGATGAATAAACTCAGAGAAACAGTCAAAACTAGCTTGCTTTCAGCTTTCTCCATCTTTTATACCCAACCTCTTATCCACCCACAAGTTCACCCACTCCATTGCTAATTAAAACAGAACTCAATATCTTTGTCTCTTAGCCATGTCTCTGTGCAGCCAGCATGCTCCCTGTTCCCCTGAAGCTGCAATGCTTCCTCGTATCCACAGGGATGGGCAAAGGGAATTATTATGCAATGGTGAACTGCTAAAGCAGGGAAGGAGAACACGTTGCCTGAGCTAAGGCAGAATGAAGAGGTGGAGATTAATGAGTCTCAGGGGGCTGTAGTCATCTCCTTGTGTGCTACCAGCACGGGGCATATGCTCTTGGAAAAGGGAAATGTAACAGCAATGGAGCTGCATGTTCTTGTTGCCATTTCTTGTAGAAATTCTAATATTTCTACAAATATGAAATCCAAGTTGTCACAGTTGTTGAAATGTCGCTGGACTGGGTTAATATAAAAAAAAGGTGAGGAAGATTAGGATGTGGGAGCTAGATGAGTTCTTTGAAGCTGGAGGAGGCAAAATAACTTTGTTTAATGGCTAATTTAAGGTCTTATCTCCATATACTTGGAGGCCTGCATTGGCTGAAGTTGCCCTTGGCTGCAGGGCTTTGTCCTCTGAGCATTCTCTAAACTCTTCATGGAGTTTCAGCGGCATTGCAGAAATAAAAGATTGAGTACAAATCAGGAGAGCCAATTTTTTTTTTAGATGCTTGTGATTTGACCTCAAAGGGAAGAATATCCACAGTCACAATCCGGCCGGCAGATCTGTGCTCCTCCCCCTGTCCCAAAGTCTTTCCTGGCACATTTAGGCCAGGATCCCACTGTGATGAGATTCAGAAGTAGCTTTACAAAACTCAAAAGCCTCCCAGGAGGAAGCTCCTTTCTGTTTCATTCTTATGAAAGCCCTGTGGTGTCCCTCTGATTGCTTTCCAGCAGATCCAGCTTCCAAAGCCTTCTCTCTGAACATAGAGGTGCATTTCTTTCACCTTACTGTCCCCTTGTGCTTGGAAAAAGCTTAGAAAAGAAGCCACTTGTAGAGCTTGTTTGGTAATAGGATGTGCCTCTGCTGCTTTGTAGTATGCGTTCTATGGCATTTAATCAATTGTTTCAGTTGTTTATTACCTTGTATATCACAATGCAATAAAGATAGTTGCTTAGGTTACCTTTATTGAATCTGAAGTAAATATACAGGATCCACTTAAAGTCCTCTTGGAAGGATATGCTTTGAATGCACCGAACCAAAACAGAGGCAGTGAAGCTTTCTGCCCAACAACAGGATGAATCTCTCTACAAAATCAAGCAACTGTCTCTGTGCTTTGAATAATCTGCACCACTTTGTGCCTTTGACTGCACTCTGAGTTCCATGAGCATGTCTCAGCAGAGAAACTGTCCATCTTTGCTGCTCATTCTTAGCTGAGTCCTGTAAAGAGGGTTGCCAAAGACAATTCTGTGGACTCTGGCTTCATCCTACCTCAGTGACTGCAAGGAATAAACACAAATGGATGTCCCAAACTTGGAAAAGTCTCAGCAGCAATGACCAGTGAGCTACATCATCAGCAACCTTAAAGGAGCAGAGAGTGTCAGAATCAAGAAGGTCATGTATTTGCTTAGCTCCATGGATTTATTCTCGGTTTGTCTTGGTCATGTCACAGACACAGATGGCCTGTGGACAATTAACAACAGAGGAAATATGCCTCTATCCATCCCAGCATAGGAAGTTATTGGGAAAAACGAAAGGCCAGGGCATTCCTAGATGTAAAACTTGTTGAGAGTTGTTTGCCTCTTGATCGGTTACTTACCCTCATGGGATGGAAACTGCCACTTGGAAAGGCTTTTTTCACCAAAAAGAGCCACATTAGAGGCTCCTGAGTCCCTGCAAGTCTGGCTCCTGCTCTAACCAAAATCTGATTCCTTTCAGGCAGGTGCAAGGATCAGGAGCTGATAACCCTTCAGACAGAGATGTGGCATCAGACTGTGGGGGTGCAAGACTCAAGCAGTACATCCAGTCCTTGCTCAAGCTTCTATGGAGCTGCATATTAAGGGTATACTACGTATCCTGCCTTCATCTGTGTTTTGAGCTAGGACCAGAATGCTCACTTGTCCAGATTTATTGTCCCGAGCAAATTTTTATGCATATACCTTAGGCAGAATCTCTGCCTCAGCTGTGCCCTAGTGCAGTATTGCTAGATACCATGCCCCAACTCCTGTGCTACACACATTTCTGCACCCCGAGATAATAGCTGCAAGGTGTGGACGGTTACAGTTGGCTAGGGTGCCCTGCTAAAGGGTGCCTTCATGCCCGTTAAAGACCTGTGAGGGTTATAGAAGTAAAAGTGTTCTCCTGGAATCTCTAGGGTGGCACAGACCTGGTAAACCAACAGCTCTGCTCTTTAAAACCATGTAACTGGGATGTACCTTCTCTGTCTCAAGGAGCCAACCCCAGGCTGTGATTAATCACTGAGTTCCCACTACCCATAAAGAATGCTCCTATGTGCTGAATATTATCCTGATGATTCTAGGATCACAGCAGTGGCTATGTAGGTGAAATGCAAGCCTGGAGACATTTTGTGAGTTAATCTGTTCCAGGCAGTGAGCAGAAGACATGGGCTGCTCTCTCCTACTGCTTGCAAAACCTCTGAAGGCAGCGCTGAAGGTTGTGTTGTCAATCGGCCAGCCTCTCCTCAGCAGCTCTGCAGAGAGCTGCTGTCATACTTAGTAGAGCATCTAATGCTTCCCAGCCAGCCGATAAGGCATTGGAGACACAAATTCTGAGATGCCTCAAACTCTGGGGAACACTAGCCAGCAAGCTGCTGTCCAACAGGCAGCAGTAATCTGAAATAAATCCCACAAGCCCAGCTTTTTCCAGCAGAGGCTTATTATTCGAAAAGAAGGACACATCCATGCAATGAGGCATGATGTTGCTAAACGGTTGGCTCAACATGGGTGTGATTAAATACAGTAAAACAAGTTGTGCTTCCCCCCAGAGTGAAGATGCAGCCAAGTTCTGAAGAGGTGAGAGTGCAGGCCCTGTGTGCAGAGGCCAGGAAGTTGATTTCCTTTTCACTGCTTAAATTAGAAAAGATTGCCTCTGCCTGATCCACTCTCACACCACTTGGTGCCATGGTTTTAAATGGTAGCTGGAAACTATTCTGACTCAGAATCCTATTACAGTCCATTTATTTTCATGGAACAAAAGCTTCCCCTTTCATACTGCTTCCATACAAAACTCAGATCATGCAAGCTGCAGCCCTGCAAGGATGAAGGACCAGGGGGGTATTCAGCAAAGTACCATATCTCCTTCAGGGCCCATGCTGAAAAGAATCTTACCTGAAGCAAGGTATTCTGGCTGGATTTTAGCACATACCATGCCCTGGTCAAATAATGGCATGATCCTCGTATATCTCCTTCACACAAGAATGCCATGGTGCATACTCCTTCCTGCAAAAGCAAGTGTTTGACAAGAAAAGCATATTCCTGACTCTCCAGTTTTCCCCGTCCTTGAGAGGCATTTGCTGGGCTGATTGTTCTGGTCATCCATCTTTAACATGTCATTAATCAATCATTACAGCATGCATTCGCAAACAGCAGGGCACAAGGGCATTAAGAAAAGCTGGATTTTAATTTTTCATGTTTATCATGTTCATAGTTCTCCAGGGCAGCAGGATTATTTCTTTCTGTTCATAAAAGACAATTGGGAAAATTAGTTGGCTTCCGTTTAACAAGGTAATGATCCAATTTAGTGGAGATCAAAGCAGGCAGTGTGGCAAATGCAGAATGGTGAAATTAAGTTACTTTACTAATGCACAATGCACTTTTCCATCTTGCAGGAGAATGATAGACTATCCATTGGGTTTACTGAGCTGCAATTAGCAATTATCAGCAATAGCCTCCTCTCTGTAGGCAAGTAAAGGTCTGGATCATGGGCCAACTTCTAGACAGCAGCTGTTCCCACCTTGTAAAATTGTATGCAGTGTATGAATACAACATAGTGGCCAATTATAGAAAGGGCCTCTTATTTGCCTTTGCCTTTGCCTTTTTTTCCTGATTGCTGCACCATAATACAAGGGAAAAAAGATAGGCATGTGTTAATGATCTTCATTGTTCTGCCAATGGATAATTTGATAACACAGTACACTCAAATTTGGAGAAAATCAGGAAAAAAATACATTTCTCTTACCCATTTTGGTGATTTGTCTATCAGCAAATAACCCCTCCTTATAAGACATTACTAGCAAAATGAGCCATTCTGTAGCCATTCTGTAAACAAATGATTCACAGAGGAGGTGGAGTCTTTTGCAAGCTTTAACTGATATCTGACAGTGTGAGAAGGATTTGAATTCAGATTAGTAATTTATCTGCATACATTTTCTTGCTACCTTCTGAAACAATTCTATGATCATTAAATTCTCTGACGACAATTATGTCACTTTACTGATTTTTTTCCTCCTTTGATCTTCATAAATGTAGGAGAAAAGGGTCTTTATTTATGTTGTATTCCTCTGTTACTGTTTCTTATTTCACATTCAGACTGATAAACCTACAGTCATCTAAAACATGCCAAAGTATTTCTGTTTCAACAGAGATGTCATGAGTTTTATCTTGCATAGTAGCTTGTATATGTATGCATATGCCTGTTCATTTCTTTGCCTGTCCTCCCTTAATGACTTCTGATCTTGCTGTCCAACTTAAAGCAAATTTGACAGCTGGGAAAACTCTTAAATATCTTTAGTTCTTACAAGTCTTTTGAAACTAGGTTGTCAGAGAGAGTAAAGAGAAGCTATTAGCAGAGATATGCTGCTGTTTCAACTCCTACCAGACATCAAATAATCTACAAGAAACAACAATGTAAGAAAAAGTTTAACTTGGCATTTACATCTTGTTAGACATCAGAGACTCTAAAAGACACAGATCCGTAACAAACCACACTCCCTGCACTGTTTCACTTGGGTTATGTAGCTTTTATAATTCATCATTGAATACAGAAATATTGCCTTTGCTGACTGAGGGTGACCTGATAGAAAAATGTGAACAAAAAAGCTAGCTTAAAATGGAAGGTCACAAGGGGCACAAAGAAGAAAAACAGATCAATTCTGGAAGCTTCATACAGCCGTTGCTGTATGTTGCACAGGCTGTGAGTAAGGGTAATAGTAGCTGACTCTTCTGTGTGAATCCTGCTTGCTCAGGTTGTGTTTGTGGCTCTCATCATCACTGCCACTACCCTGGATGCTTAAGGAGCAGGTCAAATGGCACTACTTACTACCTTGAAGTTTTTAGCAAGTCTTCTGTAACAAAATATATTAGCTCCACTGAATTTCTCATTAGGAGACAGAGTCCATATCCAGGTATTGCTAAATAATGACTGAAACATTCAATTTCCTTACTACCTGTACTCCTGCAAATAGCTAGGCCCATCTTAAGCTAGTTCAAGGCCAGGCTGGATGGGGCTTTGAGCAACCAGATCTAGTGGAAGGTGTCCCTGCCCGTGGCATGGGAGTTGGAGCTGAATGAGCATTAAGATCCCTTCCAAAGCATTAAAAGATTCTAGGATTCTATGATTATTTAGTTTCTATTTTACATATGTATAATATGGACAGACTTACACCAAAAGCAGTTTGACTCATCAGGGAAATGAGCCGGTTGCTTTTTTCTGTTTGAATTTGTCATTTTTTTTAACATTTGAAGTTATACCTTTGCATATGTGCAGACACGTATGTGAATTCATGTGTGCGTCCTTCTAGAGACATAAACACTCCTTCTATATGAAATTAGGAGCGAATATATGTGTCTCTGTAATCTGCCAGTAGAAAATTCGTACATTCCTTTTATAACAGGCATCAGGTAAACTAAATACTAAGCAAAAGCTTGACAAGAGAGAGTCTTATAGTTTGTTTAAATTGATTTTCCGTGCTTGATGACCGCAGTGTTTAACATTTAGTGAGCTGTATTTGACATCAGGAACATTACTTATATTTAGTCAAACAGTTTAAAGTTACTAAATTATTTGAAAGTTACTAAATTGGCTGTGCACCTCAAAACCACACGCGTTTCCATCTTAGTGAATCTGGTATCAGAGAAATTACTGATTTACCTGCACTGAGGAGCTGTCAGAAGCAGTCTTGGTGCACAATCTGTTTACTCTTCCGGGATAAAATGACTGATGTCCCTATGCACGGGGACTTGGTATTTCCTCTGAGCAGCGCAACCTGGGAAAGACTTGAGCTCCTGCTTTATGCTAGAGCTTCTCCTCTGCTGTACTTCTTGCTTTTTTGCCAGAGTTGCTGGGGAAGATGTCTGCACTACCTCCTTTGAGAACTCTGCCCTTCCTGATCAGCGTGACATTAGTCATATGTAGGACACTGATGACAGCAGTGAAACTAAAATAAGTATCTATTCAGGTAGTGGAATTTCACTCAGACTGTAAAAGTATGCATCACAGATAATGGCAAATATTATAGAATTTCCATTTACAAAGACATGTATGCCATATCCTAACAGCATACATCAATAAACACACTTGATGAATAATAGGGATTGATAGGATGTTTGGTTGGTGGAAGTGTATCTCCTCCAGTAACACATTTTGACAATTTAAGTGACTGCTTTACCCTCTCAAAGCAGACAACCTGCAAGATGTGTGAGGATGACGAAGTACACTGTTTACAAATAACAGTCCTCATCCTAAAAAATACTTAATTAAATTAGCATCATAATAGATGATGACAGAAGAAAAAGATTCAAGAGACCCTTGCTTCCTCCTATAGTCCCTTTCATGTAAGTGGGATAAGCAGGACTCAATTCCCCTTTGGGGGATGCCATAAGATAGATTACATTCTTGACACTGAGGCCATGACTGAATGTATCTCCTGAGAGGCTCCTTCTCTCATAGTGGGCAGAACTACAAATTTTCTATGGCATATCACAACTTACTCTCTGTTGTCAGGGTTAGGGTAACAGGTGGTAGTTTAGGCATGTTCCAGCAGAACAGGACATTGTTCTTGTCATAATAAAGAACATTTGTAGCTGGCTCTCAAATCAGTCTTCACTTTTTTCCTACGTTCAAGGGCAGTTATAAGGGACTCAGTTATCTCACTAAAATTTCTCTAACATGCCATGCAAGAAAGTTAAAAATCCACCATGCCTTTCTGAATCATATTCTTTGAAATGCATTATCACCTTTTGAAAAGAAAGCAGTCCTCCTTCTCTCTGGAGAGATGACATTTCAGCTCCAGGTGAGGCAATTACAGAGCTGATTGCAGGGGATGGAAACTGCTGTATCAACTCCCTGATTAAGAACTTGATTTGTATTTATTTATATTTGATGTGTGGTTTATTTAGCTTTTCCATAACTGAATGCAATTCACACTCCATTGGGAGGTTTCACATGAACAAACCCTCTTTTGTTGTTGTCTTGGATAGATGCTGTTAATGGGAAATATTAGAACCTTTCGGTTTTCGATTGGGAATTGAAGTGTGATTTTCAGTGCTGCCTCTCATATAAATCAATGCATTCATTCTCAGGCACAAAAAGATTTTGGCTCCAGACAATATATGTGTTTAAAGGAACACACAGGAAACTTTCCAGCACTTCTGAAATGTTTGGTATTTTTCCATTCACAGTGTTGTACCACTGTTATTTCCATCTATCACTCATTCATTTTATCATCCTTGCAACTGCTTTGCTAGCTAAGCTGCTTCTCTATTAACTGCAAAGATCATGAGGCTGGGTTAAAATGTCTCTTCTTTACTGCCAACCTTTTTAATCTACAAAAAAGCAACCCTGAGTGACAGTTAACTGGTCAACTTAGTCTTTGCATCACAGGCACATTAGAATACCCCAGCTGAAGAGATATCTGATTTCTATTTGGGGTTCCTGTGCCTGGAGTCTGTGGATTTCAAAGTTTCCTCACCTTGGGCACTGCAAGGACACTGTGCATTTGCTACCATACCACATGGTCTCCTGTGGAATGGACACCTAAGGATGTCATCCCCTTTTTAGTCTGCCCTTGTTGCATTTCCATGTGTATCCTAAATACCTGCCAGTCAGGTTAGAAACATAGTAGCTCCATAAATTTCACCATAGCAACTTCAGAATAATAATTCAAAAGTCTAAAATGTCTGTTATATTTTGTGGGGAAAATGGAGCGGTTGAGGGCATCCTACCAGGGTGGAGCACAGTAGAAGGTGCTGCCAGACTTGGCAGTCAGGAATGCTGCAGTGCCATAAGCAGCATGGCCAGGAAAGTGCTCTAGATTGAGATACTGCAGGAGCAATGCTGCATCACAGTTATGCCTCATAAAGACCCTCATTCTAATCCAGACTAGCCGAGAAGAAAGCACATGTGCTGCACAGAGTATGCGTAGCTCACATACATAAATAGACTGGTACGATTAGAATAACAAGAGCAGAGATTGTCTAGATATCCATCAGCTTCTTCCACAACTGTAACTGCAAATGATTGAGTGAATTATTTATCATTCCTTTTGGCTATTGGGTTTTCAGATCTCTGCACTTACAGAAAGGGTGGTGGTTGGATGCTTTGTTTATCCACCAGTGCTTCTGGTGGGCTGTGTGACCCCTGCAGCCCAAGGACTGATGCAGTCCACACTGGCATGTACAAACATCTGACCTAAAAGTAAGTCATTGTTATTACTTACCAATCAGGGGTAGAGCTAGAAGTGTGCCAGTCTGTCCCATAATTAGCAGTACTAATTAGTGGGGCTTCAGGCTGGCCCTAACTGACCATTTTGGCAGCAAATAAAACAGGCAGCTTTAGCTCTTCATCTAGAGCTGAGAGAAGTACAAAATGCACTTGGAAGGTGATGATGGAAATGACATTTTGTAGGAAAAATGTACATAATAGAGGATATTACTTACATTTTTCATTATCACAGGTACCTCAACATCAGTAGCTCTAAAGAGCTGTGCTGTTTTGAAGCTATGTCTTCTTGCTGACACTGCTCCTTCTCCATCAGTATATCCGTTACATCACCAGTGCTTTGGGACTTTTCCCCCTCAATACTTTAATCACCTCTAATTCAAAATGTTTCTGGTTTTGTCCCTCATCTCTTTTTCTGACTTCAACAGATCTTTTGCAATATTTTTGTCATCTCTGAAGTTTGATTGGCTTCCAAGGCAGCACCATCTGCCTATTTAACTAATATGCTTCTCATCCCTTCTTCCTGATCACTAAAGGTGATGTTAAATAAGAACAGTCTTAAGACAGATTCCTCTGCTATCTTTTTTAGCTACATCTGACAATTTGATGCTTCAAAAATCTATCGTTACCCATTGTTTACCATCAGTCAGCCAATTTTCTAGCCAGATATGGTGCTCATACTCAGTTCTATCAAAATTATTTATTTTCTGGGCAATTTATATTTACTACAGAAGAAAATTGATCCTGTAGTAAGATAGGTGTGATGAATTGCTTTCTGCTGGTGCTTTTCCTCTCCACTGATAATGGAAAAAGGTCTATACTCTACCTTAGCTCCATAAAACTTTGCTAGATTAATATAAATGTCTGTTTCTCTCCTCCTTGTCTAAAATACTCCATGGCTATTTTCTTTCTGATTTACTTGGAGAATTCAGCAGTGCAAAATGATGTTACTGATATCAGGCTCTCTCAATTGAATAAATCTTACTACATTTTATATTATCACTGATTTATCTGAACGTGTCTGATAGAGCATTAATAAATAATAATATGTACTTAAAGTGTATATCGTTCGCTCCAAAACTGTTACATCACCAGCAGACATTACCAAAGTTTGAAAGCAATTTATTGACCTAGATAACAATCTGTGTGTTTAATTGAAACATTTATTATTCACTTAGTAATCTTTTATGAGCCATTAAGACAATAAATGGAATATGAAGTGTGACAGCAAGTTTTTCAGTAAGTTTAACACTAAAAGGACAAAAAACGCCCTAACTCTAATCCGTGCCTCAGGTAGTATATAAACTCATTGCAGCAGCACCAATTTATTATTCTCCTTACTTGCAGCAGAACACGTGGACCCAGCATGTGAATGGTTTACATGTCTAGTTAGACAAGAAAGTGATGTTGTCTTACTAAGCCCTGGGGCTGGAAGACTCTGATGAAGACCTTATACTCACCGTGGTGTGAAACAGAAACAAAGAGACAAAAAATACACATCAGAAATACCCTCTAATACTTCCTACTTTACTTTTCCCTCTAGCCTATTTGAACTGAAGCTGTCCTAAAGGTCACATGCAAAGAAAGAAGATCCAACATTCTTTTTAGCAAAAGTATGATTTCAAGTAGCCTTTGTTCTCTTCATGACAGCTGGTAGAAAGCACATGGAACCCTTCTCTCCCAAAAAAGCTAGAAAAAGAAAAATGCACAATGTGCTTTGGTTTGAATATATTATGGCCAATGCATTGCCAACACTCTTCTTCTACGCATGTTTTTCCCTGGAGTATTTTCTTTTCAGAGCTCTCCATGGCATTTGTCATTTTACAAGTATTCTTTTTATATTTACTTTGGTTTTGCAAAGTGCTACATGCAAAGGCAAGAAATTTGTCAGTGTAAGTAAAGGCCCTTCATGTAAAAAAAACCCATCAAAACATAACTACATCAGACAACAATAGAAACCAGTAGGATCAAGCACGAATGATTTTGTTTTTTGTAACATTGTCTTCTCAAAATCAAGACAACTGTGAATTGAAGAGTTAGAAGAATATATGCTTTGAAATAGAAATCTTGCTCTTTCATTCTCTAACTTTCATGGATCCACAATACAAACCCCCTAGTCCTATGACAGGCATAAATAGATTGCTATTGCTGGGGATATAGCCAAAAACTGAGACCTGAAGATATGTATGGAGTTTGAAAAGGTCTCACACTGTAAACTGTTCAAGACCTAATAGCCAGTAAGGAAACTGTTGTATATTGCATGGGCTGTCTAATAGGAAGAGGAACAAGTCCAGAGGAGGGCCACGAGGATGATCAGGGGACTGCAGCACCTCCCGTGTGAAGATAGGCTGAGAAAGTTGGGGCTGTTCAGCCTGGAGAAGAGAAGGCTGCGTGGAGACCTC
>WYDI02141224.1:0-10763 GCA_009867235.2 Psittacus erithacus | reverse complement strand
AGTCTCCCCTCTGGCAGGTTAAAGCCATTCCCCTTGGCCTGTCCCTACAGACCCTTGTCCAAAGCCCCTCTCCAGGTCTCTTGGAGCCCCTTTTGGCACTGGAGCTGCTCTAAGATCTCCCCTTCAGGAGCCTTCTCCAGGCCGTGTGCCTGCAGCATGGCCTGTGCCATGTTCTGCCCTCCCTGAGCATCACCCTGTGCTCCCACAGGTGTTGAGGCCTTACAGCAACATCTCCAACCTG
The DNA here is from genome assembly GCA_009867235.2 of Psittacus erithacus. Classification (NCBI taxonomy): domain Eukaryota; kingdom Metazoa; phylum Chordata; class Aves; order Psittaciformes; family Psittacidae; genus Psittacus; species Psittacus erithacus. The sequence goes on along the minus strand of WYDI02141224.1, from coordinate 10,522 downwards.
AAAGTGTGGGATTACTACACAGAGGAGACGCTTTCTGAGGGCCCCTCCTACGACTGGGAACTGGCACAGGGGCATCTGGAGCCGGTGGAGGACGCTGATCGCCAGGACACCGGAGCCCCACAGACCAAGCGCAAGATTATCTGGCCCTGCTACGACAACCGGAGCCGCGTGGAGCCCGATGCCATCTCGAAACTGCTGGAGGTGGGCACAGCCCCTGGGGAAGCACCATTGGTGTCCCCACTGAGGTTGTGGCGGGGTTGGTGTTGGTTGAGCCCCAGGACACTGACAGTGGTCCCAGGGGTCTTGTCCCTTCCTGGTCTGATGCCTGAACCGCCCCCCAGGAGCTGCACAACCTGGAGATGGAGCTGGGGCAGATTCCAGAGCGCTGGAAGGACACGTGGGACAAGGTGAAAGCTTCCCAGCGCACCGAGGTGCGGCAGGAAGGCAACCGGGTAGGTCCATGGAGGGGCTGAAAGGGTGGCTGTGCCCAGGGTGCCCCATGCAGCAGGTGCCGGTGCTGGTGCTCGGGCACCCTCCTCCTCACGCTGTGGTCTCTGCTCCCACAGACCCCCAGCTCCTTGCTGATGTCCTCGGGCCTGTCCCACCAGCGCCGCTCGCTCGGGGTGTACCTGCAGGAGAGCGGCGTGGGCTCCACGCTCAACCTCAGCCTGGACAGCGACACCAGCAGCACGTCCACCCCCTCCAGCGGGAAGCCGGGTGGGCGCAGGAGCACCAGCACCCTCTACAGCCAGTTCCACACGTCCGAGAGCGAGAACAGGCAGGAGCAGGGCCTGGAGTGTTGGGGGGGATGCTCTGTGGGTGCTCTGTGGGACCACGGTCACCTGCTGTCCCCGCTGATGCCACAGATGGAGCTGTTCATCCCTCCTCTCCCTCCCACCCTAACGTGCTGCCTGGTCCCTGCAGGTCCTACGAGGGGTCTCTGTACAAAAAAGGAGCCTTCATGAAACCCTGGAAGCCTCGTTGGTTCGTGCTGGATAAAACCAAACATCAGGTACGGAGGGGCCTGTCTGTGCTTCCATCCCTCCATCCTTCTATCCCTCCATCCCTCTGTCCTTCCATCGTTCCATTTTTCCATCCATCCTTCCATCCATCCCTCCCTCCATCCATCCCTCCTTCCCTCCATCCATCCACCCATCCCTTCCTCCCTCCATTCTTCCCTGCCTCCATCTATCCCTCTCTCCATCCCTCCCTCCATCCATCCATCCATCCCTCCATCCCTCCATACATCCACTCATTCTGCTCTTCATCCGTCCATCCATCCATCCATCCATCCATTCCTCCCTCCCTCCATCCCTCCCTCCCTCCATACCTCCATCCATCCCTCCCTCACTCCATCCATCCATCCACCAGTCCCTCCATCCCTCCATCCATCCATCCCTTCATCCATCCACCAGTCCCTCCATCCCTCCATCCATCCATCCACCAGTCCCTCCATCCCTCCGTCCCTCTCTCCCTCCATCCCTCTATCCTTCCATCTATCCATCCCTCCATCATCCGTCCCTATCTCCTTCCTCTGTGCCTCCTTCCATCCCTCCCATGCGCTCTGACCACTGGGGACATCTCCCTGCAGCTGCGGTACTACGACAGCCGGATGGACACAGAGTGCAAAGGAGTCATTGACTTGGCCGAGGTGGAGTCCATCACCCCGGGGACCCCCACCATGGGGGCACCCAAGACAGTGGATGAGAAAGCCTTCTTCGATGTGAGTGTGGTGCTGGGCTGTGCTGGGCTGCAGTGTGCGGTGCCCCTAGGATGGGTCTGCGGTGCCCCAGGGCTGGGTCTGCAGTGCCGGGGTTGCCTCTGCAGTGACCCTGGGCTGGGGTCTGCAATGCCCCGTCCCCCCCTCACCTCCTGCCTCCTCCTTTGCAGCTGAAGACAACGAAGCGCGTTTACAACTTCTGTGCCCAGGACGTGCCAGGGGCGCAGCAATGGATCGACCGCATCCAGAGCTGTTTGTCGGACGCGTGAGCGCGGGAGCCCCTGTCCGGCCGCAGGGTCCGGGCCCGCGGAGCAGCGGCAGCGCCGGAGCTGGGGCTGAGATCGGCTGCGGGTGAGGCCCTGGCCTCGGGTGGCCGCGGGGCTGGAGCCACGGCTCTGTGCTGGGAGGCACTGGTGGAGGATCCCGTCACGTTGAAGCAGGCCCAGGATGAGCCGGGATGAGCTGGGATGAGCAGGAGCTGGTCCTGCCCTGTCCCCCCAGGCCTGTCTGAGCCCTGTAATTAGTGTCCCCTCCGCACCCCACTGCAGCCCCTGCACTGCTGGAGGAGGCAGGAGCTGCCCTCCTCACCCTCCCCATGGCTTGCATGTCCACCGAGCACCCAGGGGGACCAGCCCTGCTCCCCATGTCTCATAGTGCAGCACCCACCCTGCTCCCACCTTGCTGGACCCAGGGACCTGCCGCTCAGGTCCTGGTGGTGTTGGTGGGGGTGACACGTTGAGCACAGGGACTGCGCTGCCCATCCGGTGTCCCCTGGGCACTGTGGGCAGAGGGTCCCAGTCTTGCACAGGAACCACTGCCCATGGCTGGTGGTGGTTGGAGCTCTGGGCACTGGGCTCAGGGATGTGGCCATGGCTGTGACCAAGGGGCTCTGTGTCCTCGCTGGGCACAGTCCCTACCTCTGCGGTCAGGTTTGCTGTCATGGAGGGGAGGGCACGTTCCCCACAGGAGGTGCCACCCGTGTCACATTGCATGGAGGGGGGGATCCAGCCCTGGCCCTGGGTTCCCTGTGCCCAAGGGACCCCTCCGGCAGCGACACCGGGGCTGGGAAGGTGGCTCCGGTCCCCATGGTGCCGGCCGGTGCCGCCCGGGCTCTTTGCACAGGTCACACCCCCCCCCTCCTCCTCAGGGCCCTTCCTCTTGTTCCCCCCCCCGTGCTCGTGCTGTTGGGGGGCTCTGAGCAGAGCGGGGCTGCCCGGGGGGGGGGGCTGCAGGTGCCACCCCCCTCTCCCTGCGTGTCCCGTGTCAGTGTAAAGGGGAATCTCGGTACAAGCGGCTCCTGCAGCATCCCCCCCCCCCCCTCCGCACTGCTGTGACCGCTATGGGGGGCTCGGCTCCCGCACCGGGGCCCATTGCCCCCCGCCGCGCTCCTTGCGGTGTTTTTAAGGCGTGCAGCGGTTTGGCTCAGTGCGGAGCTCCGTGTACAGCCCCGAACCCCCCCCCGCCCTGTACAGACGCGGCCGCGCGGGCGCCGCGGAGCCCTCGCCCGTTCCTGGCGCTGCCGCGGGAACTGACGGTTTAATAAAAAAAGCCACGGAGCGGCCTCGGAGCCTCGGGGCGGGGGAGCGGCGCCGGGGGGGGAGCGGCGCCGGGGCCGGGGGGAGCGGGGCCGGGGCCGGCGCTGGGGATGCGCCGCGGGGCTGCTGCGCGTCGCTGCCGGGGATGCGCCGAGCGGGGAGCCGTGTTCTGCCTCTGCTCGGGGCCACCGGGGGCTGCCCTGCCCCTGTGCGGCCTGGTCTGGTGAACCCAGAGTCACCCATTGCCACCCAGTGCTGCCCAGGGCCACCCACTGTTACCCAGAGTCACCCAGTGCTGCCCAGAGTCACCCAGTGCCGCCTAGTGTCACCCAGTGCTGCCCAGTGTCACCCAGTGCTGCCCAGAGTCACCCAGTGCTGCCCAGTGTTACCCAGAGTCACCCAGTGCCGCTTAGTGTCACCCAGTGCTGCCCAGTGTCACCCAGTGTTACCCAGAGTCACCCAGTGCTGCCCAGTGTTACCCAGAGTCACCCAGTGCCGCCTAGTGTCACCCAGTGCTGCCCAGTGTCACCCAGTGTTACCCAGAGTCACCCAGTGTCACCCAGTGTTACCCAGAGTCACCCAGTGCCGCCCAGTGTCACCCAGTGCCACCCAATGTTACCCAGTGTCACCCAGTGCTGCCCAGTGTCACAGAGTGTTACACAGTGCCCACCCAGTGCTACCCAGTGTTACTCAGTGCCCACCCAGAGTCACCCAGTCCCAACAAGTGCCCACCCAGTGGCACCCAGTGTCCACTAAGTGTTACCCAGTGCCCACCCAGCGCCCACCCAGCACCCACCCAGTGTTACCCAGTGCCAGCCAGTGCTCACCTGGTGTGACCCAGTGCCCACCCAGCTCCCACCCAGCGCCCCCCGTGCTGAGCTGGGCTGGTTTGCCCCGTGTCAGGGTGTGCAGCAGAGCTGTGGGAAAAGGGGGGTTACAGCCGGGGCTGCACCATGGAGGGCGATCCCGAGAGCCGCCTGAGCGAAGCGCTGCCCGCAGGGAGCAGCAGCGGCGCCGCGACGCAGGGAGCATGGGGCTGCTGGGCTGGGATGCTGCAACCATGCAGGGCACGGGCGGTGTGCAAGGAAGCCGGAAAGGAGCCCGAGCCCTGCTGCCACTCTGATGCTCCCCTCATCGCTGGGGGAGGGGAACGGGACATTGGGCACGCCGGGACCAGGACAGGAGGCACCAAACCTGCGTTTGCTTTCCCTTGAGCAGTCCCCCCCGGCTGCTTCAGTCAATGCAGCCCAGGGACCACGCAGCTCTGAGGGCAGTCCTGCTCCTGGCCGCGACCACCGAGACGGGCGCAGGAGGAGGCTTCAGTGCCACCTTGGCCTGAGCCAAGGGAATGAGTGCCCCAGGCCAGCCCTGCTCTGCCCCAGCACTGACGGCTCTTGTGGCCCCCCCCAGCCGCGCTGCAGGGGGAAGCCTGAGCCTTTGGGTGCGAGACTCCTGCGGCTGCGCTGCTCTGACAATGGAGCCCACGCAAGGGGCCAGGGCGTGAGGAGCCAGCGAGTGCCAAAGCTGCTGCTGGCCAGAGCCTTGGCACACACCAACCGGGGTCAGCGGCAGCCCCTCGAGGGCAGGGGGAGAGAATCAGCCCTGCAGCACCTCACCCATCAGCTGCAGGCACCGGGGGTGCATCCAGCACCAGCAACCCCACGGCAGCACCGCAGCCCATGGGGCTCCCAGCGCTGCTGGATGAAGCCATCCCACTGCCCGGGCAGAGGGTGGGATGTGGCACGGGCAGCGCTGAGCGTGTCCTGCCGGATGGAAGCGTTCAAACGGCACAGACGAGGCCTCAGTGCCATGAGTCAGTGGGGGCCTTGGCAGTGCTGGGGAGCGGGTGGACTGGGTGGGCTTGAAGGGCTTCTCCAGCCTGGCTGATACTGTGACTCTGTGGAGGGCTCTGCCACCATCACGTGAGTTTTGAGCTCTTATTGATGGTTGGAATTTGCAGCCTAAAACTGACAACACAGAGATGCAGAGTTTCCATTTTAATTCATCTTTTTTTCCTCTTTTTTGCAATAAAACCGAAACCAAAACCAACCAAAAGCCACGAGCATCGGGCTGACAACAGGAAAGTTCTGACAGCTGAGAGACACTGCAAGGGCAGCCGAAATTACTCCAGAGTCAAGGGGGAAAAGGCATCAATCTCAGATCTGCCCCTCGCATTTACACAGACACGGACGGAGGACCCGGCTCAGCAGTTAAGGGCATCATAAGAGTAAATGCCCCCCCGTGCCATTGCTTTCCATCACCAACTCCACCTCCCGCCCTTCCCAGCTCAGAGGAGAGGTCACAGCGGGTCCCATGGAGGACCCCGGGTCCCCTCCCTGTCCCACAGCAGCTCTGGTGCCCCCCGTGGCCGCCGCCACTGTCACTGGTGCTTATTGCTATAGAATCATCTCCCCCATGGCCACCAGCGCATGGGCTGGGCTTGGGCAAAGGCATCGACTGAGCTCCTGGTGCTGCTGTTCCTGCCCCTCCTGAGCAGATCCATTGGGAAGCTCTTTGGCTGCTTCCCAACAGGCAGATTCCAGGGAAACCGGGCCTTCAGGGCAGCCAAAGAGCATGCGCTGGGATGGCTTTGGGCACCCAGCACTGCACAGCCCGGCTCATCCCAATGCATCAACCCCATTGCACGCCTGCAGCACCTTCCCCAGCCTGCTCTGGTGGATCCAAGGGTGCTGCTGCTTCCGGCCTCAGGAAGGTTTCACTTCACATCCCCATGGCCCAGCCTTCAGCTCTGCCCTGTTGTGGAGTCTGACCCTCAAATGAGAGGCTGCAGCACAGAGCAGAGCCCCAGAGCGGGACCCTCCCGGCCAGAGCTCTGCTCCCAATGTTCATCCTGGATGCACCACCCTGTCCCCAGGCTCCAACCAGCCCCACCGCAGCCCAGGAGCTCCCGGACCTCCTGCAGATAAGCAATTCTTTAACAGGAACAACCAGGTTGGTGCAGTTTGAGTTCAAAGAATCATTTGGGGACCAAAGGGATCCGGTATCAAAGAGAGCCGGTGCCAGAGGGAGCCGGTGCCAGAGGGAGCCGGTGCCAGGATCAAATCCCAGCTCAAGAAAAGGTTCTGTAAAGCCCCACATCTGAGCTGGAGCTGCCCCAGTGCAGCCACGGCCCAGCCCCAGCGGGGGCAAAAGGCAGAGACAGAACTGGACATGGAACAAGTTAAACCCCAGTGTCTGCCTTTGCCATGAGCCTCGCTGAGGAGACACCAAACGGGGACACCAAGAGCACCCCCAGGGAAAGCAGCAACCAGAATAAACCAGAACAAACTGGAATGAACCAGGATGAAGCAGGATTTCATCTTCCCAGCACCATGGCTGGGGAAGTGCTCAAGATCCAGCTTGGACACAGGGGCTTGGAGCAAGCTGCTCCAGTGGAAGGTGTCCCTGCCCGGGGCAGGGGCTGGAGCTGGAGGAGCTTTAAGGTCCCTTCAACCCAAACCATCCTGATCTTGATCTGAAATTCCTTCCCAGCCCTCAGCACCATGGGGTGAGCTCCAGCACATCCTGCCCGTCCAGGAACCTCCCTGGTGTGCCCAGTACCGTGGAGACCTTTGGCTGCACCAATGCTGACCCTGGTTTCGAAGGTGCGCACTTACTGATCATCAGCGCATACCCCAAAGCTCTGAGGAAAACAGGTTTAAGGTGATTTTAGAAATACATATATATATAAATGGTCCCTCTATACATTAACAACGGGAGCTGATGAGCACAGGGAGGGATGAAGAGCCGAGGCCGCACAAAGCCGGCGCTCCCCGGCCAGCAGCGCCTTCCACCGAACCCTCATCCCACCGGGATCTTGTCCCAGCAGCTTCCACCTCACAACTAAACCGCCCTTCACTGGCACAACCTCTGCAAGCAGAGAGGGGAGGGGATGCTGCGGGGAGAGCTTCCGAACTACATGGGAACACTTCAGGCACAGAGAGCAGCGGGAAGGGAGCTCCTCGCTCCAAAGGTGCTCTTGGAATCACCAACAAGGCTGGCAGAAGAAAGGGTTTTCTTCCTTGAAACTGGGTTGGAAGTGGGTGATTGTAAGGTCAGGTCCTTTCCAACCCAAACCATTCCATGATTCTACCATTGAAAGCCCAATAATCCCATTAATCACAAAGTCTCTTCTGTTCTCTGCTGTGTCATGGCCCAAGCACACAAGTCTTGGGTTGCTCATGTCCTCAGGCAAACGGAAGCAGTGGGACAAGGTAACACTTCCATGGATGCTGGGAGAAGATCCATGGGGTGACCAAGTGTTTGCAAACTGGCCGTGAGCCCACCAGCACCGAGGACCGAGGGGTCTCCCGGCTGCCCCAACACAAACATTGTGCTGCCCTTGCTCCAAACCCACCGCAGGATGCCCACCTTCACCCTGCCCAGGAAAGCCCAACTCAAGCTCTGGTTTAAGGGGGGATTACAGACATGCACAAAGCCACTGCTCCCGGAGCTTCCCAATGGAAGCCCTGCCTGTGTGGTGGCCGCTCCTTCACCCCATGCTCCAGAGCAGATCCATCCCGTGGCTCCTTGCTGGACTCACTGAGGCTCAGTGGGGCTGGGAACCTCCAGCCTGGCCAAGCACCAGCACATCCCCAGCCAGGGAGACCCTTGGCTCCCTCTGGACGCAGTCAAAGGTGAGGAGGTGGCATCTCATCCACTACCAAAGACACAAGGCCAAGCCATCGGGTTTAGTGCTTCATCACAGCTCAAGCTGTGTGCTAACAACTGGGTCATTACAGGCCAGCAGAAGCCTGTCACTGGGATGCTCCCAGGTTGGACCATTGAATGCCCAAGGATGAGCCACGTCACATCAATGATGTGCACCCAGTGAGACCTGCAAGCCACCAACGTGACAGAACAGCTTCAGTAAATACCCATGTTCTCCTCTCTCCCAGTAACCTACTCGTTATGCTGGGAGCACAGCATTAGAAACCCCAGTTTACAGTGAAGCCACCTCAGAGCCTAACCCACAGCCCCACCTCATGATCTACAACCAGCCCCCAACCACACAACAGGCTTGGGGTGAAGCCAACGGCCACATGCATCATGAAGTCCAACTTTCACATGCATCAGCTCAACACAGAATGTTCTAATGTTCCCATTACCTTCCATTACACCAGTATCATGCTGCTGTTGAGGGCTGGAAGAAGAGGGAGAAGCTCGTGGGCAGCTTCCAAAGCGTTCCTCAGAGACTTTTCATTCAGAAAAAGCAGAATTCAGAGGAGGGATATTTGTAGTTCAGAAGGGAAAAAATATTTACAGGAGAAACGAGGATTTAATTTAAATTGCATGTTAAATAGTAAATTATTTCATATTAATTATTAGTTCTGTTCCAACACAAAATCATGTATCAGTTTCTAGGTGAGTCTAAGCACAATTTCCCCAAGACCTGGCGCACAAACTCAATGCACAGTTTTCAGGTGGACACCAATGAACCATTCTGAACGGACAGGAGAACACGCATCAAATTCACTGTTACTGCTCCACGTTAGATGCCCTGCTGAGCTATCCCCCATCTGATGTGATCAGATGTGATCTCCATCATCCCTTAGGGAAAGGAGCCCCATGGCGTTATCTCCATCGTCCTTAAGGAGCCCCCATCTCATAATCTCCATCATCCTTAAGGGAAAGGAACCTGCTCTCCTTGCACAGCCCCATCCTCAAGGGCAGCTCATGGACTTTCTGCTTGAAGGTATTGACCCCAAGCCACCCCTTTCCTCCTCTGTTGTGAAATACCAACACGCTGCTTGGTGAGGATGATGCTGCAGCATCACCCAGCTCCCAAGCTCTTTCCCTAATGCTCCTCAAGTCCATGGCCTGGCTCCATGCAAAAGCCCACGGAAGGAAGGGAAGAGTCTCCGGTGCAGCCCCTGATGAATACAATCCTGGGGCGTATAACAGATGTGCCAAGTGGCACAAGCAGCTCTGAGGTTGGGAAGGAGGAAGAGGAAGAAGAGCACAAGGAACACAAACACCTTTTGTTGGGATCTGGATGGATATAAGGCACTCGGAGCAGCAGTGGGGTATTGGAAAATGATCACTGGGATCCTTAGGTGCGTTGTGTTCTCCTTCCCTACTTCCTGCCTGTCTGGAGATGAAACATGACTTGGCGGCAAAGCTGGAATAAGAAGAAATGACTCTGACCTAAACCACAGGCACCCAGTGTTTTTAGAGCTGGAATTCTTATTGCTGATCATTGGCTTGCCCTAGAGGCTGTTGAGTTCTTCCAGGGCACTCAGTCATCAGCCGGAATGCCAAGAGGGTGAGCTCCATGCTGGAGCAGAGATGGGATCCCAGAGGGGAATGGGGTGACAAACCCGATCCAGCCAGGGCAACCCCAACCCCACGGGAGGATTCCATCAGAGCAGCGATGGTAGATGCTGCCAATGCACCTCGGAGCAAGAAAGACAACGCACGCACTTGGATGACGATGCAATTCTGTGCTGATCCCGTGATAGTTTCTGGGAAGGCAGGCAGGGAAGGATGCTCCTGTGGATTTGCACCATAAAAGGTAAAGTATGGAAGTGTGAGAAATGAGACAAGCTGAAGATAAAAACCCCACCAGCTCTATCCCAGGCAGGAGCCCGTGGTATCTACGTGAGCACAAATGCCTCTTCTTGGTCAAGTTCCAGCAGATACACTGAGCTTTAAAAGGGCAGAGAGGGATGTGATGCAAGAGATGGAAATGAATCACAGATTAATAGCACACGTGTCACATGAAGGAACTTTGTGAAGGGAAACAAAGGAGTCCCCAGTCCTTTGAACTCTCCCATCCTGTGCTTTGGCCAATTCATTTTAGGAAGGAAAGAAAAGTCTGTTCAAAGGCTCAAGCAGAAAGAAAACAGAGCTTTGAGAATGACTGCGAAGACATTCACAAAGAGAATGAAGATAATCTACAAAGAGAATGTTTCAATCTGAAGCCACAGATGGGAACCAGACCCTGAGTTAACGATTGCAACTGCATTATTCACAAAATACTCTGATTTTGCAATGTTGTAATGTAACATGCATTCATGTTACTGTGTTTCTCATGTATGTTACAGTCCAAACACGCACTAATGTATAGCATGGGATAATCAATGGTTTCTGTTATTTGATTCTCAAAGAGTAAGAATCACAGAACCACAGAATCCCACACTGGGTTGGGGTGGGAGAGACCTTGAAGCTCCATCCCTGGCAGTGTTCAGGGCCAGGCTGGACACAGGGGCTTGGAGCAAGCTGCTCTAGTGGAAGGTGTCCCTGCCCATGGCAGGGGTTGGAACTG
>WYDI02141223.1:0-170084 GCA_009867235.2 Psittacus erithacus | reverse complement strand
TGTGTTATACCTTAGTTACTGGACTGTTCTTATCTCAGCCCATGGGAGTTACATTCTTTTGATTCTCCTCCCCATCTCTCTGGGATCAGGGGAAGAGGAAGGGGGGAGTGAGAGAGCTGCTGCGTGGTTCTGAGTTATGGCTGGGCTTAAACCACGACAGAGGCAAAGACACTATGTTCAGAAGGTAGGTTCAATCTGTTTGCAGTCCAATTTTTTGCACTACAAGACTGGAAATTCTGCTTCCTCAGAGATACAGGAGTTTGCATCCTTTTGCCAATAGAGGAGGGCGATCCAAGCAGAACAGGATAAATAGGGTTCAACCATTGGCTGCAAACTTTATTTCTGAATACTTGTCTGCTTGGACTAGAGGTGCATCTATCACCTTAATGTCACAGAGGCGTGGACATTGTGCTAACACAAAGTAACTTAACACACATAATTTATAATCTTTTGTTACGTATGACAAGTCTAGTAGTATGTCTACTGAAAGGCCCTGTAATTCCTCCGAGTTATTAGAATCTTCAGTCCTACTTTACCCAGAAGCCGACATTTCTGCTGTCTACTTCAGGCTCCTGAACCTTCACTTATTAAATATTGCAAGTTCCAATATATTCCCAGTAAGACTCCCTAAGGGTCAGCAGAATACGCCAGAGGGCTGGTAGAGATTATGAGCATTTATCTTAAAACCTCTGTTCTTTGTAGCTCCTTGTCACAGGAACAATAGGGGAGCAAAATTTGGAAAAAGCGCGGCCATTAACTAGGAGGGGACAAAGCCATAGACTGGATTACAGAACAAAACCAGCATTTTTATGTCAACGGTCAATATTTTGCTTAACAGGGAGCCAATAAAGAAACTGCAACATGCTAGTAATATGCTGAGATAACACTGCACATGCAAGCACCTTCAGAGTGGTCCTCTCAATCACTTGAAAATGTCACAAAACCTTATCAGTCAGGTCATAAGGACAAGAGGTGCAATAATCAATCATGGTAGTCAAAACCCAATACATCTTTTCCCCATTCTAGCATATCTGGAAGATCTGTGTCCCAGAATGATTCTGTTAGAGGTACTGGACAAATGGATGACATTGTCAGAAAGACCAAAGTGAACTACAACCTCTCATTTCACTTCCAAAAGCAACTGAAGAGGAGCCTAAGCACTGACAAAATTCAAGACTTCTGTCAAACATCCTAGTCAGCAAAGTAGGACTTCTGATGCAATATGGAGGGATTCTTGCAGTGCAAACGAGTGTGTGAATTAATTGCACAGCAATCATTTCCAGCAGGCCCATTTCTGAAAGCATCTCTCCACTCATAAATGCAAGACAACTTTCTCACTTCTGTGGACAGAAAAACTAGCCTGAATTACTTCACGCTTACTATGCAAGAAGTTGCATGCATACTCTTTTTAAGACGAAGACAGGTTATATGCGATCATGTGGCATTTAGACTTGCCCAAACCTACATGCTTAAGCATTTTAGCCATAACCAGTTTAACCTGAACCCAGATCAAACACTTAGCAGGGCAGCATTTAGCCTCTAAATGCATTGGGATCACTAAATCCTTCAGCTTCACTGGCAAGGTAGTGTATTAAAATTAATTTTGAAAGCAAAAGAGGATCTTAACTAGTAAAACTGAGCCATTCAAAATCCACTGTTGACTTTTTTAATGTAATAAGGCAAAAAAAATCATTAAGGAGAATAGTCCAAGTCAGAGATGGCCAAAAGGCACATGATGGTTCAAGCACATCCCTCAGAATTAGCCTCACTCCATCCTCTTCCCAGCTAGTGCTATCTGTGCCGCCTGGGATGAAGACAGTTGTCCATTATATTCACAAGGTGCCAAAGAGTACCATATGCTAAAACAAATCAGAAGCAAGCAGAAAAAAAAATCAACTTGTGTCCTCAAAATGATGTAAGAGAATGCAAAAGAGATGCCAGCCAATGGAAATAATCAAAATAAGTGAATTCTCTAAGGGCTGTCACTTCCCTTATACAAGCCATGGCTCTTGAAGATATTCTGCCCATACTGGATCCTAACACAAAGTCTTCCATTTCCCAATGTGGGGTCCATAACTGCAAGGATTGTGAGATGGGGAGAACTGTGGTTACTCTGCACTGTGTATCTGAGTTTACAAGGAACAGGGGAAGGGAGCAGAAGTGGGAGGAAAAGCAGACATGCTGGGTACAGTCACCATTGCTTAACTTGATGACTTAATTTGTGAAGACCCCTCCTTCATGAATGCAAAGCTTGTGTGTTGCTATAAGAGATTCACAATGACAATGGTCCCCAAAAACACTCCCCAGCCTACTTAATTACAAAGTGACTCAATTGTGTGGAAAACTAAGAAATTCAAGGATATATAAGCAGCAACACACCTGATGCATGAAAGAATATTCCAAGAAAAAATGATGCAGACCTCTAACATAGCAAGAGATAGAAGATACTTCAAAGAAGATTAAGAAAAAGCACCCTCTATAGACCGCTCCTTTGTATTAATAGCTGTATTTACAACATGGACTAGGTCTCATATTCACTCAACCACTCTGATCCTGGTTTTGCCAGACAAAAGCATGTGTTTGGATTTTTTTTTTTTATTAAAAATTAGGAGATATATTCCCAAAATTGTAATGGGAGTCTATGTGTTAAAGAAAACCTTAGGATCTCTTTTACTATGTGTAAGTCAAGACAATTTTTTTTTGGCATGGGTTTGATCAGTAATTATGGGCCTTAATATAGAAAAAGAATCAGGTGTATTGTCTTTATTGCAAGAGTATAAGGGTTTTGAAACAGAAAGAAGCATTTATTCTCTTGTACAAAAAGAACGCAAAAACATAGCCTTCCGTATATCTGATCTAAGCATCAAAGACCAAATGGCCTAAAAGTAGAATACTACAAAAATTTGAGAAATGCTGTAGTGAGAACTTAAATTCCAGTCTAGTATTTGATTTAGTGATAATCCTCCAAAACCAGTTCTGCATCTGATAAACACAAGTTTGGGATCCAGTTGTTGACACATGGTAAGGAAATGAAACACATTCTCCCTATATGAAATTCACATTTCTCTGGGTGAAACAAAGCATGCTTGTATCTCACATCTCTAAGGCACCTTTTAAAGCAGTAAGGAGAACTGAAAGTAATCTACATGTAGCAATATTGTCTGACTACTAAAAAGATCTGAATTAAATAGCTTGACTGTGACATCCACTCTTAAGCCTTTGAAAAATAAGGAAACCTAATTTAAGTTTTAAACAAACAAACCCAAGGCACACAATTCCTTGACATTACAACTCTGCTTTACATAACTCACTGCAAAGGTAGGTTACTCCCTGAAGCTATTTGAGTCAAACAAAATAGAATACCTTCTATTAAAAATAAGTGAAGGTAGAAAGTTGGGTTCACTAGAACATCGCCAACCCTGATTAGTCACAACAACAATTATAATATATCCTCCTTTAAGAAAATCTCTACTTTTAAGGAAGAAACAGATATATTAGAGGTTTTGGCAATGGGTAATGAAGGGACTCAGTTCACACCCTTCCTAACAGAATACATCATTCAGCCATATGCCAGCCAACCAGCTAAGATTACTCTGTCCACAATTTTCAGAAGCACATAATTCTGACTGATTATGTTACTCAATGGACCCGATTATTACTGAATAGCAAATGCATCAAACAGGAAGCTAAATTTTATAATTTAAAACATGCATACACATAAAAGGGGGGAGAAAAAATAATACACTTTTTAAAAACAGCATCAAAAATTACATAGCAACAGTATAAAAGCTTCTGGACAATTTCCTTTTCCTAGCCTCCATTGGAGGGTTTATCTGAGAGAGACAGCTCTCAGCAGACAAAGCTTGCTTGCAAACATAGGAACACAGGAATTGCTGTACTGGGTCAGATTAATAGTCCATTTAGTTCAGTAGCCTCTCATCTGACAGCAGCCAGCATTAGATGCTTCAGGGAAAGGATGAAGAAATCTCTAGGAGAGCAATTAAAGAAAAACTTTCCCATAAAATTTCTTTCCAACTCCCATAATCTACTGGATGGCTCATACCCTGTAACAGGAGATTTTCTCTTGGTATCTCTGTTTTTGCTAGCCTGAGTAATACAAATAATGCTAAATAATACCCTAAGTGTTGTGGATATCTTCTATATCTGTATTCCATATGTTTTTAATCTTTAAAATTGCTGGCCCTAGCAGAATTGAGAGGCACCACGCTTTAGCATCACCAGTGTGTTGTTTAAAATAATATTCTGCTATGCTTTTAAATAACTCTCATTTTCCCTGGATGATCCTGTGTAGTTACAGAAATTAGTGTAGCATAGTAAAAGAAAAGTTAAGTAGATGGAACTCACCCTCTTCAAGAGCCCCTGCTGTTCTGTTTTTCCTCAACACACTCTCCTGTAGTGACTTTTCAGAAAGAGACCTGGAGAAGGTAGAAATGCCTCCAAATTCCCTTCCCCTCCCCAAATGTTTCAGGTTTCCTTCAGGACAAATATTAGTTTGTCAAATTTATTTGTTCATCCTAATTGCTGGATATGCTTCTTCAAAAGTTCAAGGCCAGGTTGGACGGAGCCTTGGGTGACATGGTTTAGTGTGAGGTGTCACTGCCCATTGCAGGGGGGTTGGAACCGGATGATCTTCAGGTCCTTTCCAACCCTAACTATTCTATGATTCTGTTACGCATCTAGTTAACAACTTCCTTAAATTCCAGGGAAAACACTTTTCAGGGCAAGAAAACAAGAATCAATACTTGAATAACAAGTCAAGAGTAGGAAGCCATTTCTCTAATTAAGACATTGACTTTCTTCTAAGATTGCACTAGAATTATCTGTATAGTCACTTCCACGTTAAAACCCTAGCTAAATATTAGTAAAAACCCAATTACATCAATTAAAAACAGCAGCTGACAGATAAACACTACCAAAAAGACTCCATTTGCTCCCCAAACACAATGCCAGTTTCCAAATGAAGGCAGAAGGGAAATAAGATGGACCCAAGCTGTCCAAAACCTGTGTTTGCATCTGCAAGCAAACACTTAGGCTCTGTAAACACCAACCCATTACCAATCTTCTGTCCACCCTCTCAACTGATCTGCAGCAAGCAGCTAACAGGGAAGCTCCAGGCAAGCAGGGCAGCAGTTTCTGGGCAGTCTGCCCCATCATTTGACCTCTGGTTGACTTTAGGGTCACTGGCAAGTCATCCATGCTGGCTGAAGTCTGCAGGCTCTCTCCAGGATTTTGGGAAAAGGCTGAATATTTGCAATTATTCCTTTATTTATTTACACTGTCCATGTCTGTATGTCATCCTTTGCAAGTCAGTTCAAGCATGGAAATGAATACAGCATGGGCAAGCATTAGGCTAAATAATTTCAGCAATCACATTACTTTTGGTAAACTGCCTTTTGCCAAACAAAAGCATCTGCAGCTCAGAAATGTAACGTCTAAATTTAAAAACTTTTCAGAAAAGAGTATCAGTTCAAACATGTTTGGGTGATGGCAACCCTCCAAACATTATTGATGGCAACCCTCCAAACATTATTGATGGCAATTCTCCAAACATAATTGCTGCAAATAAGATTAGCATAAACAAATCATCCCTTTGAAATCAGTTGTGACAGAACACCTGAGCAAGGAATGGCTATTTCTTTAAATTTTCATTCTTAAACAACACAGTGTGGATATCAGACTTCAAGTTTCCCCAGTCTCATTTAAAATCACATTCTTCCATTCAGTTCCTCCTATATGCAGCCAAAGGCACAGCAGAAATGGCAACAGTCTGCTTACTTGAGATTCAGCCTAAAGGAGGGATTACAAGAAGAGCTGCTCATGGAGAGCTTGGAAGCCTCAGTGGTATTGTCCTTGTCCCTTACTGCAAGTCTTTCCAAATGAATTTAACGCAATGATTACACTGTATGGGCAGATGGGAAATGGAACCAGGTCTGTATCCAAGGACCAATACTCCTATGTGATCCACCCCTCACAAATGTAAAGAGATACCACAATGCTGACAGCATCTGGCAAAACCCAGCATGATGAATCCTTAGCCTTTGGGGAACATGCTCTGTGGAAAGGGATCTGGGGGTCCTGGAGGACAACAAGCTCAAGATGAGTCAATTTGTGTGCTGCTGAGGCAAAGAAAGACAACAGGATGCTGGGCTACATCAACAATGGCATCACCAGCAGAGGTAAGTCATTATCCCACTCTACTCAGCACTTGTCAGGCCACACCTGGAATACCTGTTCAGTTTTGGTTCCCACCATACGAAAACAGATGTGGACAGGCTAGAGAGGGTACAAAGAAAAGCCACAAAGATGATCAAAGGACTAAGAAGCCTGCCTTGTAAGGAAAGGCTGAGAGAGCTGGGTTTGTTCAGCCTAGAGAAAAGAAGGCTCAGAGGAAACTTTATCACCACATTCAAGAATTAAAGGTGGCTACAAAGAAGGTGGAGGCTCCATTTTTACAAATCAGATAGAAAAGACAAGGGGTAATGGACAATAGGTAGTCCTGGGGAGATTCTGGTTGGACACGGAGGAAAAATTTCCACAATGAGAACAATCAGCCATTGGAATAATCTCCATTGGAAGTGGTGGACTCCCCAACGCTGGACAGTTTTACAGCTGGACAGGGGGCTGCGACATCTAGTCTAGACCATGCTTTGCCAAGAATGGTTGGACCAGATGATATCCTTTCAAACTGGTATTCTATGATTCTGTGATTAGCCCATGTCTCCTGGTGCTGTCAGGGATAGATGGCTCTGATAAACACTGCCGAACACTTGTACGATCTCTTCACAAGTACAAAAAGCTAATAGTGTAACCTATCAGACAGGACAGTGGAGAACGATGTTCTGATCCCAACACAGCTATGCAACACAAGCAGCATGGTCTTGTCTTATGTACTAGGTGAGATGGAGTAAAATGCATGCATCCAGGTTTTTAAAAGTGTCACTGTAATCTTTTTCTTCCTGGAGTAAAGGTTGGACTTGATGACCTTAAAGGTCTTTTCTAACCTAGTTGATTCTATGACTCACAGGATTTAGGAGACACTCCACCATCAATGGCGCCAGAGGCTCAAAGGGACAGTTTTGCACTATCAGCAAAGGAAAAACTCAAAAAAGAAACTATCAATTAACAAACTTAACTGGGATGGCTCAAAAAGGGACAACACATGAGAAGCAAGTTCAAAATTACCAAAACCCACTTCTGAGCAACGTCAAGCTGACTGGAACCTTAACAGTTGTTGGGGGGGGAAAGGGAGGGGAAAGGTGTTGTGACAAGTAATCTAAACAAATGTTAAAAGTGAAGTTTGACAAAGATAAACTATCTCCCAAACACCCAAAATGTAAATGAAACTGCCATTTAGCGAGGGCCAAATAAAACAAGTCATAGCCATGCAGTTTCTACAGAACAGTAAGGGCATTGGTTGGTCTTCTTGTAGACCTCCTTTCTTTGTGGGAGAAGAAAAGAAAAAATAAGCACGCCAGTATTTGGAAAAGTGGGAAGTGTGTCTCCATTTCAGTACACACCTCAGGGTTCCTGTATTTATCTGTGAATGAAAGAGGATGCAGGGCTTGCTCCATGGTTTCTGCTGAGCAGTGAGGTGTTGCATATACTTCTGGAGGTTTCTGAGGACCAGACCAGGAGACTGTGTGAGACAACAGGGAAAGTCCAGCAGAGGAAGGAGAAGGTTTGGGGGAATGGTAAGCTCATCTGAAACGTTTGGAAAGAGTTTTGTTTTGGTTAAAGCCTACTCCAACAGCTAATCAGCATTTTAAATAAAAGACCTCTTCATTAATCATTAACCACCCCATCATTCCAGCAGCAGTGCTAAAAGTCAAAGGTTACAAAATGAACAGACCCAAAGTCTTTATACTTCTTAGAAACAACAAAACATCTTTTTACATAAGCTTCCTAACAAAGAAGCAAAATACAGCAGAGAGCTGTGATGCCAAAAAAATCTCCAAAACCCAGACCCTCTGCAGGGCTTTTTGAACAGTATCTTGATCTTTACAGAAGCAAACACTAAACCCAGCCTAGTCCCCATTACAAGCTTCATTTTAGGATCAAAAGGATAGAGACGTACATACATTTAATTAGCAGGGAGAATACAAAAGCCCATTAATTGAAACCAAAACACATTTTGCAAACAAAAACACACTTTAAATGGTATAGAGAGAGACTGACATGCATTCCTCTGTTCATGGCAACAGCTCAGGAGAAGCAACTTCTGAAAGAGGCAAGCTTACTTCCAACACACAGCTTCTCAGGTTATTCACACTTCTGTGACTGTTTAACACAATCTCCTCTATAGCCACTGTTGTTGCAACCATTATCATACGGATATTGAAATGAACAGGCAATCACAGGAACACAGCAGCAACCAACACCAGCAACTGAATAAAAGACACTGCTTTAGCGCACACTTCTGTTTGTAATCTCAGCAGCTTCAAGACTGCTGTTGGCAGCATTTGCAACACAGGTTAGGAAAGCCTAAAAGTAATGCCGGAAGCATGGGTTGTGGCTAGCCCAGGGGTATAAGCCACAGCATGACCCCTACATAAACCAGCAGCTAATGCTAGTGGAGAGCGCCCGCATCCATACCTGGCCTTCTGACCATCCAAACCAGCAAGACCTGTGGGGTGGTGAGGGTCCAGGATTGCTCCTGGGAATGATGGCAATTCTCTCCACTTTCAGCTATAGCCTTCAAGCAGCAGGCTTCCTACAAACAGCAGACTCCTATGATACATTGAGCCCTCCCTTCCTTACAACCAGTCGGGCTCCAGTTAGAAGCAGTTCTTGCTACCTCCTTGATGCGCAATAGGAACCACACATTCACTGCTGGTATACGCTTACAGCAAACTACATCACACTCTGGTGCTGCAGGCAGGGCTTGATGGCCATGGAAAGCCCCCCTCTGCCACAGGCATGAGGGGTGGGCCTCTGAAAATGCACTTGAAGCTGTAGGCCCCATGGAAAGCAAACCCAAAACAGCCCTGAATAAAGCTCAACAAGTACTGTAAATTACCTCACAGTTACCTGGATCAAGTCCCTTTGGATACATGGAAGCACCTTCTACGGACAACAGACTCAGAGTGAGAAACCTCTCCTTCTGCAGTGGGCTCACTATTTGTCTGGTGCCCGAGACCTCACCCTTCCTGCAGGGGAGTGCTGTAAACCATCATCAGGTTCACCCCATAAGCAGCCCTGCCTGCTCACTCCACCTGGCTGCATTAAACCCACTGCAGCTCATGGCAAATAAACACCACCCAAACCTCCACTGTGTATCTGAATGCATATAGATACATCATGGAATGGGCTGGAAGGGCCCTTAAAGGCTGTCCAGTTCTAACCCTCCTGCCATGGGCAGGGACACCTTCCACTAGACCGGGTTGCTCCAAGCCTCATCCAAGCTGGCCTTGAACACTGCCAGGGATGGGGCAGCCACAGCTTCTCTGGGCACCCTGTGCCAGCGCCTCAGCACCCACACAGGAAAGAGTTTCTTCCTGATATCTAATCTAAATTTACTCTTACAGGTTAAAGCCATTCCTTCTTGTCCTGTCATGACTTGCTCTTATGAAAAGTCCCTCTCCTCTTCATCCTCAGAAGACATGCTGATTTGCATGAGCAAGTTTATGTCTTCAGACAGAAAGAATCCATCATTTTAGACTCATCGTAAACCATAGTTATTTCTTAATGTGTCCTGTGTGTTTCTTTACAGGGTGGTTGTAGTTGCATTGCATTTTAATTAATTGTATATGTGAGAAATGGATTTTATACAAATCTACTTCAACAGTTTCTGCCCAGAACAGTCTTTAGTCAGACTTTAAAAGAAGCTCATCTTTCTCCTGGTTTAAATGCAGGTCACAACAAATTGAGGAAAGCCTAAATGTTTTCTAATTTGTTTACAGGATGGAAATACTTCTACATTTCACTATGACAAGCACAGTTATGGGAGGAAAAAAGGTATTTCTTTTAAAACCTGTCGGTTTAATATTTATTTTAAGCCTACTAACCAAAACACCTTCTTTGAATCCATTCACTACACAGTTACCATGTGAAACATTCATATGTCAACTATTACTGTTCTTACTACTTTTAAAACATAAGCCCGTTGGGAACACCAGGGTCTGGAGTCCCTGAAAGAAGGGGATGGCTAGGGCTGTCCCATGGGGCGAGCATGCACCCCTGCTGCTGCAAGTCCCTTGTGGTACCAGGCTTGTTATGAGCCAAGGTTGTAAATATCAGGTGTAATAATCCCTAAAAGTGCAACTTCTAAAAGCTCAAGAAAGGAATCTGAAGAAAAACTGTAATAAAAATATTGTATATACAGTTCACAACTATAAATTTTCCCCACTTACAGACCACTTCTCATCCGAGGGCTACCTGTGTTCTACTTGCATTCAAGATTCAGCAGAGGGAAATCACAACTATGAACTGTGCAATTCTTCACGCAGCTCCTTTCGCACCCTCACAGCCCAGAAATGATGGCTTTACAGAGGCACACACAGGGCTGGCAGCTGGAGGCTGGCAGTAAGCCTCACTGAACAGCAAGGCACAGACCAGAATGGAAGACCTGGGCACAATGAGATGACCGCAGTTCATGGGGTGAGTCAGCTGGAAAAAATGTTTGACTCACAGAGGCAGAGGTGGGGGGTTACAGACCATGACTTTTCCATAGAAGAACATTTCAGAAAGACTACCAAACAACTCTAATTTTGTTTTCAGGTGTCAGTGAGGAAGGAGATGACTGTACCGCATGAGGGGCAACCCAAGGCTGCATCTCACCTCAATGGCACTTGAAAAGAAACACTGGCAAGCTAACGAACTTCAAGGCTTACTATTCCTGATAGGATTTAATGTCTACCTTAGGGAGGTATTACCGGCTGGGGTTAGGCAGACACAAAGCTCTCAACATTGTAAAGCTGGGCCTAGATTACATCCATCTCAAAGCAGCAGCAGCTCAAAGGTCAACAGAAGAAGGCGCAAGTCTACTTCTTTTGTTCTGCAATTTCAGCTTGTTGTTTATAGACTACATGGGAAAAATAAATCTAGTGACCACAGTGCTCATTTTGGTTTTTAATTAAGTGTCTGGAAATAAGTAATAGGGTTTTTCCACTGCCTTTTCTTGCTAGCTGCGCAAACGCAGGTTTTTCTATAATCATGTCATGGATCAAAATATTAATCAAATAGAAACAAAAACCTTACTGGCACACAACCTAATTAAAATGTCTCTACCAATTTCACTATTGCTTTTCTTTTTAGAAATGAATACATCCTCATTTGACAAAAAAACCCTGTAATCCAAATCCCTCTCACTTATAGTTCTTTTGCCATTACAGCATATGACATTTCAGAGAGGCTCTGATGTTGTCATTTTCTCACCCAGCTCCCAAAGATGTCCAGACTGAATCCCACTCATTGTGGGCAATTCGTTAATGTCCAGTTTACCCAATGATCTGTGCATCATTGTAGTGTTACGAATGGCTGCTGTTAGCCTGCTGCTGCTTGCTCCTTAGAAAAGGAGCTTTTTGGGATTTGATTTTTTAGATTGGTTGGGTTGTTTTGGTGGAGATTTTTGGTCAATACTCTTAACAAAATACTTTTTCAACCTTCTGGAGCTGTAGACCCATGTTTAGTTGCTGTACTGGCACTGGCTGGGATGCAGTTAATTTTCTCCATAGCAGCCATGCAGCGCTGTGCTTTGTGTCTATGGCTGAAATAGTGTGCCATTCCCACTACTGCTGAGCAGGGCTTTCACAGCAGCAAGACCTCTTGAGCCCACTCTGCTCACATCATGCCCAATGAATAGGCTGGGAGTGGACATAAGACTGGGAGGTCACATAGCTGGGACACCTGCACTGACCAAAGGGATATTCCAGACCATATGACAGCAATGATTGCTCAGGGAACAGAGGAGGAAGGAATTATATTCACAGTTATGGTGTTTGTCTTCTCAAGCAAGCGCCACACATGCTGAGGTTCTGTTTTCCAGGAAGTAGCTGGATACCTGCCTGCTGATGGGAAGTAGTGAATGAATTC
The DNA here is from genome assembly GCA_009867235.2 of Psittacus erithacus. Classification (NCBI taxonomy): domain Eukaryota; kingdom Metazoa; phylum Chordata; class Aves; order Psittaciformes; family Psittacidae; genus Psittacus; species Psittacus erithacus. The sequence goes on along the minus strand of WYDI02141223.1, from coordinate 158,033 downwards.
CCCTCTTTGCTTTGCTTGCATGAACAGCTTTTGCTTTCCTGATTAAAATATCATTATCTCAATCCATGAATCTTCTCACCTTCCTTCAATTTTTCCTCATCTCCTGTGAGAGTGCAGTGAGTGAGCAGCTGGGCAGGCATTTGGCTGTTAGCTACAACTAACTCAACACAGGGCTACAACTGCCAATAATTTTATTCTTGACTCCTTCTTTATCTCCAGTTATTTTCCATTTAATTAATCTAATCAATCCCTATTGATTTAGCAGATCAAAGAGAAGTCTTGACATAACAGTTGATTTGGTTAACATCACTACATGCTTGGAATCACAACAGATTTATGTGAGATCACCAGGTGAAGTTGCATGTCCTTCTTAGGCTAACCTCATTCTCTGTAATCCATAGAATAAATGTAAGGTTGTAATTTGTAAGAATTATTTCAGGAAATCCTTAGGAAAAGAGGAGACGATGATGTGCCATAACCACCTACACTTACATGTACCTACCTCCACTTTTACCCTTGGCAACAGAAAGGATATCATCAGAACTGCAAGACCCTCAGCTGATTCATGTGGTAGTACCACAATCAAGTTGTTCAGTGACATACAGGGCACTGGCAGATGCCAGAGAAATGACCCTGAACATTGTAAAGTTGCTCACATCTTTGCGAAATAAGCATAGAGGCACTAATAAACCAAAACAACTTACTTAGGTTCTTCTGAGTTGTACATAACCACATAGAACACAGGGGAGGGGGTTGCTGGACTGTATCTCCAGATCTGACAGTGATTTGCTAGTTACTTCAGGAAAGTCATTTAAACTCCATCTAACTCAATTTTTCCATTTGTGAAATGGAGATCAACATGCACTTCCATTTTAAGATAAGTGAAATACTCAAGGCTGGCAACATCATTAACTAGAAATAACTAATATCTATTAGTACTTGGTGTATGCGATTGCCCCTTTAAGTCGTTTTCCTGGGGGCATAGGGAAACATGACTTACAGTTTAGTACAGATAACAACTTCATTTCAATAGCCATTCAGAAAAGGGCAACATACATGCTCCTAAATGAATTCCACATCCCAAATCAATTCGATACCTAAGAAGCAAAAAATATCCACAGAAAAAAAGGCAACATATTCCAAGAAGGCCTTTTTGTCTATCTGATAAGTTTCCTGCATCTCATGGTGATTTACAGTAATAGGTAATAACTAGTGTACATTATATCTAGTTTTTAATAACCACACTTCCACTATATTTCATTTCCCAAAGGGACTATTTGTGGTTTTTTTATAACTTTAACTGTAAAACTGTAAACTGCTATAATCAAGCACTGCTTTCTCTTCTATTCTGGACATCCTCAGTTGATTGTAATCACTGCCTGCTGAACTTATCTTCAAAATGTTAATGACAAAATAAAAATCGGTATTATTATATTATGTACTGCCCCATTCATTCACTCTTTGTAATCCAGAAGACACAGAATATGAAGAACTGTAAAAAGGGAAAGAATTAAAACAGAAAAGAAGAAAAACAGAAGAAAAAAAAGAAAAAAGGAAAGAAAATAGAAAAATATTAGAAATAAGGGTTAAAAAAGAAAGAAGAAAAGACAAAAACTGTCTTTGGAGATGGCAAAGCTGGTGAAGACAGTTGAAAGAAGTCAAAGAACATGCTGTTCTTTTTTGGCATGTGTAAAAGATACATAGGCTCTGAAAGTGTGTTTTGAGGTACTTGCACAACATTCACTGTAACCTTGGATAAGATAAAGCATATTAAAAAATAGCACACATGGTACATTTGTACATGGTACACTGCTTTTTGGGGAAATAGGGACTTGCTCCCACAGCCATCTAATAGCAGAAGGAGTACATGAGGGGAATATATTTTAAAAAGTGTTGATAAAAATGAGCACATAAGTGTGTAAATCAAGCTGCAAGGTCAACTGGACAGAACCAACATTTAGGGGAACACTGACAGGTTCAAGGGGATGCTGTGACTGAAAAGTGACTGAAAGAGCCACTGGACGGGGATGGCGCACCTGATAAAGTCCGCAGTGACATTTTCAGTAGCCTCATATACAGCATTTCAGAGTCCCAGGTTTCTAGCAACAAAACAATGCCATTTGGAGAAGACTTAAAATCCTTGGGTGAACTTACACCTGGCACAAACTAACAAAAACAAACCCCAGTGTGGTCCATCACTTTAGTTTTATCAGTACAACCAAAACGCTGGCTATAACTGCATCCAGAAGAGCAAGACACAACCACAGCCTATTTGAAAGTAAAGATCAACTTAGGAAAGAGAGTTTTAGTGGAACACACAGAACTTAACTCTCTCAGAAATCTCTCTGTGCTTTAACTGGACACTGTCATCAGAGTCGTATTAAAATTTCTTGGCTTCCTCTCAGAAGAAGAAAAGGATGAGCATTTGCAAGGAAGATCTAGGAAAACTTCACAAAGGAAAAGCTGGGCAGCTCAATTTCAGCCAGTTGGAAAGTAAAATCAATGAACTAAAAGCATTATTAATTGAGACAGCTGAATATGGACAGAGACAAAACTACCAACAGAGCAGAGGAGATAAAGCAGACAAGCCATTATCACCAATGGTAAATAACACTGAACAAAACAGATATGATCAAAGTAGCATGTATGTTAAGTACCAGTGATAGAACTTCTGAATTTGTTTTATTTTAAGTTATATCATTTAAGCAAGCCAGTTCCTTCCAGTGATCTTGCTAATATCCCCTTAACAGGAACAGGACTGAATGCCCACAGTACAGATTAAATGAAAAAGCAAGAAAATTCTAACTAGATAGAAAGACACTATAAACTCAAGATAGCTAACAAATTTCCTATATATAGCGAACCAAGAGGCCACTATCATCATATAGTCTGGCCAATCATAAACATGGGTCCTGTATTTTTTCCTTAAATCCTGCATTTCTTCACGTATATAAAATGCACTTCTTCATGTATATAAAAAAAAAGACTTCAAATGATGGCAAGTTCCTCACTTCTACCAATAAATTCCTTTCTTTTTCCTCTCCAATTTATGGTTATAGTGTACATACTTAAGAATAACTGTAGACCAGATGCCCACGGTCCAGACAGCAGCCCCTAGAAGTGCCTGCCTATGTAGCAGCATTGCCTTTCTCCTAGTCTGTTGCGTCCAATACATCTGGTTCAGATGCTTGATTCAGAAAGAGATGTCTGTAAGAAAAGTTTATCTAATGGAAACAGCAACATCCGTGATACAGTAGGTAGCATCCTTCACTCTAAGTAAGTATTGATCCAGAGAGGTATCAGACAGGATGATGTTTCTGACTTCAGGGTAACATGGGTTTATAACAACTGTTGAGGATTAATACTCAATCCTAATCATCTGAAAATGGGCATTATGGCCAAAATTTTAGTTAAATTTCTCTTCCGGCAATAACAGCTCCAAATTCTCCCTGCAGTTGCAACTGCTTCTCCTACTTGCATCTGGTTTTTTATCCCAGGCTGTAGTCTACTTTGATAACTGCAGCTTGCAGAGCATATACAAACATGATAAGGAAAAACATACACCATGAGAACAACTATACATAGCAAGTGTTCTTTGGTCATAAAATTGAAAATGTAGGGAAACATACTAAATGCACTTTTAATTGCAACTGATTTAATCACAATTTAATGGACTGCACCCACAGCTACTCAGTGTTCAGTAGCTGTCACGGAAAAACTCACACATCTCAAGAAGGCAGAATATATTTTCACCTGGTCTGTGTCAGTTAATATTCAATACTTCCAAACAGTGCACCTGCCTCATACTCCTAAGTTACCACTGTAGTATAAAGTCAGTTCTGGCACTTTTACTGAAGCTGACTAAAACCACACACTGTTACATGAATGTAACACATTTAGTGGGGCACTGGAAGAAGGTCATTCACTGTCATCTTAATAGCTCTGAATAACCTACGAGACCAGTGGCAGTGTGCTCCCCACCTGGGAGGTGGATGCTCTCTACTGTAGCACAATCATTTGCCTTTTAATACTTGATTACGGATGTTAAAACCACCGAAAAATGGCAAAATTCCCCATAAAGTACCCTGCAGAAGCAAAGGCACTGGTAATAAGGTATTTACTGGATATGGCTAATTATCTCATTTTATTTTTACTACTCAATAATGCTTTTACAGAAATGACAAAGGATGCATATTGCTGTCATACCTGAAGTAATTTGTAAAATATGCAGTATTCCACTAGCATTTCTGCAAGTCTGAGACTACAACTGGCAAACAATCTGTCCGGGCTTTGTGACTTTCCTAAACAAAAAGACCATTAAAAAATGAGTGCTGTGAACTTCATAACTATGCTGTGTTTCTTGTCATGCTGGGATTAGTAATAGCAGCGCTACCAAATATTACTGTGCAATAAAACCTGTGGTTTGCATTTAGATTACATTTGATTTCTTCATGTGGAAAATACATGCTCTAATTTTCCTCTTACAGTAAAATTGATAATACATAGAATACAACATCACAGCAGATGACACAGTCTACAACGTAGGCATGACTTGTTTTATAGTCATAAAGCTTGTACTTCTGGCTGTGATTTTATGAACCAGGCATACAAAACATACAAAAAAGAGAACAAAAAAACCAGAAAAGAGATATTTATAAATAAAGGCATACACCAGTAAATAGGAAAGGAGACCAAGTTACAGAATAGATTGAACTGGGTATAATGAGAACCAAACAGCTTTCACAGAAACTGCAAGCTTAGCACTTGGAAACCACACCAGTCAATAATGCAGGTACAGCAGCTGCCTTTAACAAAAGAAAGCAATTCTAGGCAGGAAGAAAAGGAATGTAAATAGGACAGGCAGCATCCTCACCAGGCAAAATAAAAGTCTTTCTCTGAATATATCCTATTAAAGCTCACAATGTCATAAACAGGCCTCGCACCTCCCCCCCTTCCTCCACAAAATAGGAATCATCTTTCGCTATTTTTTTATACTAGGTAATCTAGCAAAGTATTCAGTTCAGTGGTATCTTCTGCAATATGTCTCAGAGAAGCTGCCATAAGCATCTAGGATCTTATTAGGTAAAAAAAAAAAAGAGGTGCACACTGCACGTGGTCTCCATGGGGACACTACACATGGCAGAAGCTGTGAACAGAGCACTTCCATCACTGAAAGGCAATGGGGAGGAATTATACAATAAGGAATGGAGCGAGAGCTCATTAGCATGTAAAAACCATAGCCCTATATATAGTTATATTTTTGTATGTCATCACATTAACAAATTGCTGTTTATTAGCCATGATTTACTGAGTCGAGCACAACTGGGCACTAGCTGAAGCAAAGCAGCTGGATGTAAAACTAATGCAAACAGCTAAGAGAGTGATGTCTTAACTGCTTCTCTGCATAGCTTGATCCACCAGCCAACAGATGAACTGATTACACATCATAACAAAAATTTCACCTTTTGCTGCACTGCAATAATTTCTGAATAAATACAAAAGATGGTCAGGCTTAACAAGCTGATATATGAAGAGTTGCAAAATGCTTCCTTGCTTCCACTGAGGATGGTTATGCCAGTGTTAAGAGAAACTATCATTGTACAATGCAGTATTCTTACACACAGGCCAACCATGAAAAATCAAACACTGCAAATGCATTCATTTTTAACTGTTTATGTCAGCTTCGAAGTAGACATTTTTCTTACCACTACCACAATGTTATCTTACTCATCTGAACTCACATTTCTTTCCACTGCAGTCTCACCATGGATGCGCGCCTCAGTCCAAAGAAATGAAATCCTGACTGCACAAAGCCAACCATAACACCATGCTCAAAGATCAAAATTTCAGCAGAAGTGTATATTCCCAACAGAGACCATTAAAAGGCAGTCTCCCCACAATGCTCAAGCCCTGACTTGTGTCCACTTGTTTCCTCAGGCTTTGTATCTGGCTTAAAAAGTGCTGGTATCAGGAGAAAAGCACTTTAACTATGTATCATAAATAACACGCATTAATGGCTTATAGACTGTTACGCTTCTCTGCTTTCCTCTTTTTATACTAAAGGCATTTTGCTCAGGAAGAAAAGAAAAAGAGGAACTGAAGCTTTGGATCAACGGACAAATGTAGTGCAAAATACAGCAGTTCCCACAGACAGCAGCAGATTAAACTTCTGTACCATTTTAGTATAGCCCTGACTCCCTAAAGTTCACATTAACCAAAATTAAAACCCACTGCAGATTACCAAGTTTCATGTGGTTTTGCATACCCTTATGCAAAATTTACTTTGGCACAATATAGGAGTGCATTATTAATCAGCATAGGTTTGTTTGAAATGTTGGCTCTATTTATTCAGAGGTAGGACTGACTCCAAATCCAGGCTTTCTTTTCCACATGGAATACGAGAGTATCAGATTTGGTATTTGATTTTTTAGCTCAGCTGTGAGGGATGAAATGAACTTTGGAATAAAGCAGAGGTAGCGTCTACGTGGTAACAGAAAAAGAAACCCCATATTAGAGGCTTTTTTTGGTGGTTTCTGTGGTTTCAGGTATCAAAGTGAAAATGACAGATCTCTTTAACCACACCCAATACAGTAAAATCTCAGACCAGCTGAAGAGAATGACTCTTTACTATTGGCATTAAATGAATCCGATCTCACCCATCCGTGACCAAAAAAGACACAGTGTCATTTCAAAATCACAGCCACTTTCATCTTGACTTTTGCAGTATTTTCAGATTTATAACTTCCCTGTTTATTCTCATATTGCTGTCAGTATCTATAACTTAGCTAGCTGAGCAGATCTGTGCAGTTTTAGCACGAAGACTTTAAAATCACTGTCTTTACCAGTTATTTTGATGAAAAGAGACAATATTTACCAGCAGCTATTAAGCATGAAGCTTAAGGAACCAGAAGCTTGTAGGAGGATTTGCTAATGAGCTATTGCTGTTAGTTCTCATATCTGAAAATACATCGCCTCTATAGTTTCTGGCGAAAATGCATATAGATATTCTTGAGAGACAGTACAAAGTCAATGCAAATTACAAAGTCAGATAACTCAGTCTTAAGGATTCCATCACAGCTAAATCCACGGACATCTCAACAGTGTCACATTAATATATGCGCAAAATCAGAATCTAATTGTCCAGTGCTGCTTGAAAAAGATGGTGGAGACACACAAAGATTTTCACAACATGACTCTTCTCCATAAATGCATGCATGAACTCGAAAGTTGAAATCCCCTGTGAGAAACCACAATACTGCCTACCAGGCAGTGATAACCTCTCGGCGGTAACAACAGGTATGTTTGTTGCAATAACTAGATGGAAAGAACAGGCATTGATGCTTGAATGATTCTGCAGAGAAGCATGCCTGCACTCAGCACAATGGAAAAGCTGCTCAAGAATAGCTAATCTGTGTTAAACTACAATGCTGTTAGGAGCAGTGAAAACTGAAAATCCTCTGAATTAAGCATTGACTAAGTTAAAGCTTTAGGTAGGCATCCATCAACCCATGCAGCCACCCACAAACCTGTGGGTGGTATCCATGTGAGAAATTGCATTCTACCTAGTAATCCATCCTCACCTTCGCTACTCCTAGCATTACAAATCTCTGAGGCACTTCAAACAACTGCCTCCTGCAAGGAAGAGTTTCTGTGCAAAAGTATATTGGTGAGAAGCCAGGAAAGATTTAAATTCAAGTATACTGTAGATCAGCCTGGTTAGATTTTTACATTCTTAGAAAATGAGATTTCTATGGATTTTAAGGATTATTGTTATTTCTACAAGAAGGAAATCAAGGATTTCTAACAGTAAAACTCATAGTTAAGTCACTAAGCAATAAGCACCTTGGAGATCCATATACATATACACAACTGAAGATGGAGGGGTCAGGTGGTGAAGCCCTATAGATGCTGACAAAGAGATAATAAGCACAGATAGTCTTGGTTCCGCTACAGGCAAGACCGCTGATTCCTCAAGCTGGATTCATCTATCACGCAACTGCTCTCCTGACAACCAAGGGTCCATATAAGGCACTTTGCCAACTGCCAGCTCCATGGAAAATGGAGACCTCAATAAGAGAAACAAACCCTTCAGTTGTTTTATTTAAAAAAAACTTGGAGTGTTTTAAGGGTTCCAATTGAAGGTGCAATAAATTTATGGAAAAAATACTATTTTTTTTTCTCAAAAATACTGCAACTTCACTCTTTCATGACATGACATCTCAGACAGAAGCAAGTACTTCTTCTCTGCAAGCTATTCACTCTGTTACAGCTTGAAGAAGTGCCTGAAGCAGTACCAGAGGCCCACAGAGACCCCTACCTGTGCCCAGCATACTCAGAGTGCACCTCATTCTGTAGAAGGAAAATTTTCTGCCTCTGTATGAGAGAAAGAAGGATTTTGTACGAAGGCCAGTTTGTTATTATCCGAACTTTGGATGGGCACGAGGACTGGACTGTGGTTAAATTATGCCAGGATATATGCTCAAAGTTAGCTTCCCTCGCAGCTCTGCACAAACAGAAATCGGCAGGAGTCCAGCATGCAGAATGGCTTCTGAATCGGGTCATTAATCTGTACAAGCAGAAAAACCTACCCAGCAAACACATTAGCAGTCATCACACTCCAGGTTACAAGGCTGAACTATCATACAAATTGATGCACATCTCACGCCTCCCCGAGTCATGGAGGAAGGCACAAGCAGTCTACAGGGAAGAGAGCAGAAAGCTACAGACAGGCATTTTTAGTGAGGAACAATGAAACAGGACAGATTTATTTATAACTATGATAACATGGTAATATTTCTTCTGCGACAGCATGCAAAGTCTTTCAGGTCAAATCCTGCAACAGTGGCTCTAGAAATAATGGTTGTTGCCACAGAAATCTCTGCCACCTTGAAATAAGCACACAAAACTATGACGGCAGAAGATGGCTCCAGGTTTTAAGTACACACAGAGAAGCAGATTAGCTGCAAGCGTCTTTCTTCCATCCACTTGCTTGATGATTTATCAGAAAACTGCAATCTCCACCTGCTGTGCAGTCAACAGCTGATTAGTTAGATGATTCCATCCAAGTCTTCTGGGAGGACAGTCTTAAGGTTTTGATTTCAAGGCCAGAGCACTAGTTTTTTCAGAGTTATACAGGATGCTGTTCCTTAATAATGATGTAAATAAAGCAGAGTTAAGAGAACTTCACATTTTGATGCTACTGTAAAGTGTAGAAGAGACTTTACTTTGGCCTCAAACCAGAAACCACTAATTCTTTTTTTTTTTTTAAAAAAAAAAAAACAACCCCAAACTGATAAAACTGTGGCATGAAAGGATTTCACTTTAGTACCTAGGTAAAAACTAATGCTCTCATTAAGGCAGCCACAAACAGAACAGACCTCAGCGGGACAGAAAGAGCTCTTGGACACTTCGTATCATGAAAACACCCGTTATTTACATCAACCCAGAAGAGAACATATGAGACAAGTTATGAAAGCCAGAAGCCCTAGGTTAATCATCTAAACACATGACTTTATAACCAACATATATGATCTGAGTTACCGCTGGCTGCCAGCTCTTCAGAAGGCTGCAGCAAATAACAGGAACTAAGGAGAGTAACAGGGAAGAAGGGTGGGCTGAGCAAGGCACCTGCTTCCCTTTACCATTTTGCATACAGAAATTCACACAGTGAAAACTCTTAAGTGCACGTTATACGTATGCCCCTTTATACTGATGTGACTTTAAAGATCTTCTGATGAGTGTAAAATACTACACTAAGAAGCATTTCTGCGCTACCAGCTCTGGTAAAAGCACCTTTGTAGAGGTAGGAATCTACCTTTGTATCTCTAGCTTTAGAAGTTACTTAGCTGTGGTTCTGTTTCCCTATGTATGACAAAAACACAATGAAGAGACTTAAGACAGTGTGTTTAAGTAAAAAAAACCCTGCTATTTTTAATATATATATTTTGAAAGATATATATACTTTGAAAGATACAAATTATATACATTTATAAACACAAATCATACAAATATATATGGATACATATATAATTGGTATGTATAACTGTATAATACAATTTATGCATATAAAAAGGTATAATTGGTATACTTTACCTCATGAGAATGCAAACTGCCAAGTGTGTGAACTGGGACTACTCATACTCTCACCAGAATCCCAAAACAACTTTTTAAGTAATGGCAGTGCAAGGTCTGCTTCACACTGGAGAACAGTCAGTTCAGAACAAAAGTCTGAACTTTTTCAAGTAAGCCTGAAACATGTTTATTCACCAGAGTCTGCATCTCAATTTGCGACTCATTTAATTCAAGCTCAGAGGCATACGCTCTCCACTTTTCAACCTCAGAAAGCAGTAACCTAGCTAAGGAGGTTAGCGTCATCCGCTCAGATCAAAAAGATGCCAGTGAACAGCTGAGACTTAAATGTATGCCCAGCATGCTTACACAGACATGAAAACGAATACTAGATGTAATTGGTTTCAGCTATGTTATGCGTTTTTGCTTGTTCTTAAAGAATTTCTGGAAGACATATTAAATAAAAAGCCTGAAATTAAAATCAACCAGGGAAAAATTAATCTTGTTGCCAAGAAGAACAGACTCAGGTTCCATGACAAACAGAGATACATATTCAAAATGAACTTTAAAAATGCTTCTAAATTCAACCAACATGCTATAAAATGACAAATGTATATATTATATGCACCAATTATAAAACATTGCAGCAAGGACTAACTACATGCACAGATCTTGTGAGCCAACTGGGAGCAGGATAGTGGACTAAATAAAGTCAAGCAATCCTGAAATCCACAGAAACTACACTCTCCCTGTATTAAAAGGGGGAAGGAGGTATTCAGGGGGGTTTGGATATTTTTTTCCTGAAAGAGAGAGAGAAAAACCAAGGCAGCTTGTTGAAGTATCAGTAGGTTTAATCTAGATGCAGAATAGTTACCAGAAAACTAAACCTACCTAAATCCTGAAGCATATGCTTTTATCAGAGACTCACCTATTTTCAGAAAGCTGACAACCACTTATAAATCCATTTTCACAAGAAAACCATAAGAATCCTTTGGATGTGCAATGCTCAGTATTCAGTATTTGCCACCAGCAGACACTGTTGCTAAACAAAATGGGAAGCAGCCTTCAAAAGCATCCAGACAGAAAAGTGAATCCTAGTCTCCCTGTAAATCCTGGAAAAATACATCTCATTCACTTGCGTGGATCTCTTTATTGCAGTTGACATGGGCTTGCCCAGGGGACTAACTTGTTGTTCCATAAAGATCCTTTAATAGGCACTACTGATGAAACATTTAATCCAAGCTCTGGTATCAAATGGCTGCTATTGCCAGTGACAGTGATAGAAAAATCTATTTGCCAATTAAATAACTGCATGCAAAGCTAGCACTGTTTATTATGCCTTTTAACATAGTTCAGCTGGTTTGGATCATATCCAGTGAGCTTCATATTTTACAAAAGCTGCATTCCATATAACTTATAAGTAACATGCTTTAAGCCTTTCGGTTTTTAAATATACCTTTACACTCATGTTGTTATGAAGTGTTTGCTTGGGCAAGGGAATACATTTTACACACAAATGCCACTTATATCATTCAACTATACACATATATTGCTTTGGACCTCTCTCTGTTGATAATGAAATTATGATTTATACTTAGAATATACGACCATATTTCAGTTGTTGAAAAAAAAAACCCAAAGCACTTTAAATCTCGCCGTGTTTGCTTTAAATGTGAAGGACGTACAATAGCCATTCAGTTTTTGTAAAACTAAGGGAATACATTTTGATCCCATGAGTCTAATAAAACTCCACATAAACATAACAATAAGGAAAGCTAAGATGAATAGTTGAGATGAACACTTAAGCCTGGACTTCATTTCACTTGGAATTCTACCACAAGAAGAAACAAGAAAACAAGTGAAGGGGCAGTAATTAAAAGGGATTTAAGATTAGAGGCAGCACTACATCCACGTGTGGAACACCATTAAAACAGGACACAGCACTCGGTTTGACAAGGCTGTAATTTAACAAAGTACGTAAGGGTATAAGCTGCAGCTGAGGGAAGCCATCTCCACTGACAGCAACTTAAGCATATGCTTAACTTGACATAACCAGATCTTAACATGTGCTTTATGTCAAGCATTAATATACATTTTGGGGACATAGACTGTACTTTGATTTCATTTTAGCATGACAGAAAAAAAAAGAAATGAAGTCATGCTAATATGCATAACAGTATTGAAAAAATACAGGATAAAAACACTGGAAATTGCAGAACATGCAGCTGAAATCAGTCCTTTTCCAGAAATAGTGAAAAAGACAAACTAAGCAGAGGTTTTTTTCTTTTAATCACAGGAAAGTTTATTTTTTCCCTTGATCATAAAAAACCCCACCAAATGCAAGTCACTCCTACTCCCCACTGCCATAAATTTTGTATAAATTAATTAAAAAATACACTTAATGTTTCAGAATGAACATTGATTCCTCTGCATTTTGCATTAAGATTTAAGTTACTGCTTGCAACGCCACTGGTAACTTTATAACTAACTTGTCAGGAGGAGCTGTAGTTTTTACTGTACTGATTACTGGAGAAAATGTTTCCATCTTTATCAGATTATCAAAACAGCAGATTTTAATTTATGGAAAGCGCTATTTCCATTTTCATATTTAAGCATTACTCATGGAAATTATTTATGAATTGTAGTAACCCTTTTAAAGCGTATAGGCTAAAATCACTAGGTAGGGAGCTTTACTTGAAGAGTTTCTGCGAGGTAAAATAACTGATTTAAGTATGCTGGTGTATCACAGGTTCATGAGAAAATAAACTGTAGCATTACCTTTGACTGCATTAAATTTAGCCTCTGAAGGCTAAATTTACTGGAGGAAACCAACTGTCTGTGTAGTAAATAAAGTTTATGTTGTTATGATTGTTGTTACAATATCCCTCTTGCTATACTATTTGGTTTTTTAAATGGGAAAAGATACAGACTATCAGCGCTTAAAACCAGCATTTGAGCCTCTTCCTTTATTTCTCCCTGCTGGGCAGAAATTTTTAATCACAAAAATCCCATCTCATATCCAACTTACTCATACTCAAATACTAGCACAATCACTCTGCTGTATAAATGCCTTCTGAGCGGCCACAACTGGAACCCATTAGGTTTGCAACCGATCAGAGGCTTTTTGTGAAGGATATAAGAAGACAGCAGGACCTACAGAAACACTGAGACCTCAGTCCTGAAAACATGATTTGGGGGGTTCACAGTAAGCATGTGAGTGCCACTCAGAGAGCTTGCAGGCACTCTCAGGGGCTGCCTCACCTACACTGGGCCACAGCCAGAGCGCACAAGCTGCAGGAAAAATGATTTCTTAACTTCCCCCCAAAATACTTTTTTTTAGATTTTTTTTGTCTGTTTTTTATCAAACATCTTTGCAATAAATATTCATCAAAATCTCACTGAACATTTTAGACTTTTTAGCACATTTCTTAAACCAGCTCAGCTCTGACATGCATTCAGCAAACATTTTGGGCATTTCTTCTCTGTTGCTTCCAAAGTTTCTCTTTTAAATCAACATTAGAAATCATGAAGTCTTTTTATTTAATTCTCCTGGGATTCTGATCTCTAACATCTACAAATAAACTCATTTATTAGTATATAAAATATCTTCAAATGTGCCAAACCCATCTGAATAAGTATGCTTCAATGTAATTAGTAATGCATAAACTTTTCTTTTTTTTCTTTTTTGATGTACCACAATGAATTCATTGGCTTTAACATCTATTCTCTTGATCAGTCATTTTGAGCAGGTCCACTTTTGTTTTCCCGACTTTCACAAACATGCTTGCAGCCAGTAAGAGACTCTTCACTATGATTAATGGCCTCCCATTGGGTACACAGAAAATTTCCCAGCCTGGTTCCCTTGAGAATGCTCCACTACATGGATTTCTACGCAAAGCTAGATTAAAAGAGGAGGAGCAATAGCTATAGTCCACCTACCCCACAGCCATCAATTATATACAGTAATAAATCAAAGTTTTCAGCCAGAACAAAGCCTAGTGTGGCAAACAAACAAGGGCGTTCACAGCAAATTGTTTTGAAGCAGAATAAAACTCTTGACAGAAACAATGGGGCAAGCAAAGCCACTGTCCATATCACTATAAAGTTCTGTTGATTTATTAAGAATTAGACACAGTGTATCCAATTACTGCTGAATTAACTTAAACAGAAAGCAGTAAGTAGAAAAATAAGCAAGAAGATAGATTTCTCTTTTGAAAGGAAAAAATCGTGCAATTCTATATCACAGTTAATTGAAGACAATAACGTGAACCATAAAGTATCTGTACTTTAACTCCCTATATTTGTGTTTCTTGGCTTTTGGTCTTTAGCTCTCTCTTTCATGAAACACTGGAATGTCTATCTCATCCATATTTCATCTCCAGTCTGTTTGTTTTCCTGGCTATTTCTGCCTCTGTGCCATAGATGATTTTAATCGGTTTGGATATTTTTAAATACCCTTCACACACAATCTGCTTTCGAACAAGATAGTAGAAAAAAACACTAGGGGACACGGAGACAAAAGACTTAGCATCGCTCCTCACACATCTCTTCCCTTCTGGACAATGAGAATAATCTGCAAGGGGTCGAGTCCCTCTTCCTTCAGATATTTAAAATTCCACTTTTTGATACAGAGCAATTTTTGGAAAGCCAAGAAATATAGTGTTAGTCAAAATGCAAGTATGCTGCACCCAAAAAATACAGTTGATATCTGCTACTACACCCGGTCCTCACTGCGGAACGTATTACACATAGACTGGGTCTCTCTGAAGAAACAGATGCTTAAGCAAAGGGCTCAGTAATTTTCAGCAAGACTTTAAATTTCTCAGATGTTTGTGAAAAATTAACTTTTGCCAACACTGATCAATGCTGCACAGCCAAAGAGGAGCGTCTCCAGGACAACTCCACCTTCCCATGAGACAAACCATGTCCTACGTCATGCTTTCCCCAGTCCTTGTGCTACAGTCCTCCAGCTTCCAATAGGCGTCAGTGCCCTAAATTCAGAGGAAGATGGGAGTTTCTGTGCCAGATACTACACCTCTGACCAAGTATGGTCACAACGTGAAACACGTCCAGATTGACATTAACACATACACAAGCTCCCGTTTTCTCTGCAAAGCTCTCCTGAAAGGGGTCCGACACATTCGAAGCGATATAAAGGCACCATCCATTATGGGTCGAAAGATTCCTATGGGCTGTGCAGAAACAAAGA
The DNA here is from genome assembly GCA_009867235.2 of Psittacus erithacus. Lineage (NCBI taxonomy): Eukaryota > Metazoa > Chordata > Aves > Psittaciformes > Psittacidae > Psittacus > Psittacus erithacus. Next base: position 142,756 of record WYDI02141223.1, on the reverse strand, counting down.
CTCCCAAGACACCAAGCCCCATGACTGACAGACAGCAAGTGGTGCCAGAGTCTGCCTGCCAAACCACTCCTTCCTTCTTCATAAGAAAAGAGCTTTCCAAGGAAGAATTCCTGAAAAATGCAGAAGAGCAGTGTGGTGGGATCCTTACACTATGTGTACCTTGTGAGATGGCCAGGCCTGGTGACTAAGGTGACGCTCCTGTATACTACAGATGCAACGCACAACATACCAGCAAGCGAGCTTCGCACACAACATTGCAGAAGGGTGAGATGGGACTGCAGGAGGCTGTCTTATTCCAGGGCAGGATAAACTACACCAGCGTCACTCCTAATAGACATGGTCTTCTGTGATGTATTTTCTACATCACATTACATGTATTAAATACTGTGATGGGAAATTAACAATCTCCTACAGCAGTCTTCTCCAGAGCTTTATTATTTGTACTTTATTACTTGTACTTTTCTAACTTTTCTGTCATTGCTTTCTTCTGTCTTCAAATTATTCCTGTCTTTGCAGCATTGCCACATAGAATCCGTCACATGGGTACCTCTCTCAGAAGAAACTCAAAGGCATGGCGCACAGAATGGTAAATATAAGACAGTATGTAAACATACTGCCTAAATTAAGCTGTGGTGAGAAACTTGGACTACCACCTCAAGTGCTGCTGAGCAATTCCCAGTAAAAATCCAGAAGCAGGTAACTGTGCTTAGTGTCTCGCAGGTTTGTAACATAAATACCAACAGTACTGGTTATTAACAAAACAGACTTTTTCCTTTTTTGTTCCTTATGGGGAACTTATTTGACTTAATTGACTGCCAAATAAAGTACAGAAGTGACACGATGTCTTGAGCTCTTATTCCAGCTCTGCTGCTAGCTCTGTATTACCTAATTCATAACACCTAATGATGAAAGTCTACATCCTTCAGCAACCACATAAAACTGGAGGTGATCAGTTTCTAAAAGAATGGGACCAATTAGTACATACTTGAATTTTCTTCTATGTCTTCTATGTATGTTCATTCTCAGTTTTTGTAACTGATCAAACTTTTCCTATCAGATTCACAGGGGCTCGCAGGCATGCATTGCTTAATGTTTGTGAACATGAAAAAAAGAAACTATCACCTTTTATCAGCTTTTTTCACAGATTTCTTAACCTGGAAAGGATGAAATAAAGATGTTCATAAAAGAGGTTTTTTTAAAGGTACTCTCCTAGCATTACACAAATTATGCTTCTGGGAACCTACATGATTTTCTTGACAGGATTATCTTCAAACAAGAATAACAAGATTTGGTATCCACAGGTTCATGATCCATATATTCATGGAGTGGACCTTTCTTCCTACGTATTTCTATACTAATGAAAAAGACAGCTCCCAAAATATGTAAAAACACACAGAAAAGAGGTATTATTCTTCCTCAGTTTCTGATGTTAAATTCTGTTTTTTCTCAAACAGTAATATGAGCTTAAGGAAAACATTTATTCCTGAACAATTTCAATGCTTACAGTTAATAATACTCTCACACCAAATAAGTGCACCACAATTTCATCTTCCTTGTGGCCTGTACAGTAAGCAGCACACGCAGGGCACCACTGATTCCATTATCCACTTCATGTAGCTCTTTGGGAATAACGTATATCTTACATGGTCCTCAAAATTCTGGAATTACTAACCCACGGCACTCCAACATGAAGAAGGTCCACGAGCCCTGTTGCACTAGCCTGCACTGAGAGGGGACTCCACAGCTGCTGCTATGAAATTTGCCTGGAGTAAGTGTTCAAGACATACAAAAAACCACCACTGTTTTCCCAGTCTTAACTGGATTACACTGAAACTGTCGAGTCTGATGTTTCACCTATAATACATTATTAATTTTTCCTGTCACTTTCATAAAGCCTCCCGTAAGTAGTCCTGTACAATCCCAAAATACACTTCCTGTGAACCCCTTTAAGCATCCCATACCCAAGGCAGGAGCGCCCTTCAAGTGTCACAGGTGCTCTAGCACGGACTTAGCTTGATGTATGTCACAGCTGGAAAACCCAGGGAGGCACCCACAGAGGGTGTCCCTTTCTCCAAGTCTGGAATTTGAGTTCTCACCTGCCCTTGTGCCCTTGAGCTGCTCTGGCCTTGCGCAGATGGGCATCTTATGGGCTGAGGGCTCCTAGAACGGGCCTGAGAGCAGTTGGGGCAGGGTACTATTTGGGCTCTACTCTCACCACTGTCTCTCAGTGCTCTCTTGTGAGCATGTGGACCAGCCTTTATCACATAAATTAGTAAGTGGTAATCAGATTCATGCTTACCCTCTTCAGGAACGTGCTCCAAAAAACACTGGCCAATGAGATTAATTTGATTTTCTGGCCCCTCTAAATCCAGAAAGAATACATAGCAATAAATCTACTTACATACCTCAGAGTTTGCAAAATCAGGGTCCTGTTCTCCTTAAAGTATTTTCCCATTAGGGAATTCCATAACCAAGAATCACGGCCACTCACAAAAAACCTCTACAATGACAATTTAAGAGGTGCACATGTACATACTCCATTTAGGTAAAGAAAAACCCTCATGAATAAGTAGATTTCAGTTTCAAACTTCCAAGTGATTGTGAGATACAAAGTGGAAAATATGACCCAAAAATGCTAGTGTCCCAACTTCTAAGATGATATACTATGCACATCCAACTCCCCTTAAATCAACTTTATGTCTAAATTACATGAAGTTGCTGTAGAGGTAAAATATTGTTGTTGATATTAAAGAAGACATCAATAACGGGTACGATTTAACACACTTAGGAATAGCTTAAGAACTACGTGTACTACTGTTTTATTTCTCCCTTTCTTTCAAACTTCTCTCTCCTTCCCTGTATCACTTGACACACATTCCTATTTCACCTTGTACTTTGGACAGTATGTTCCTTACGGACAATAACAACATAGCATTTTGCTTGTAGAAAAAGCCATGCAAGGTTGGAGCTGCCAGAAGCTTGTAGCTGTTTCTGGTAGGTGTTAAACATTAAGAATAGAAACCAACACTGCTTTCATAGTTCAGTGGTTTGTGTGTTTAAAATGAAACACAAGGTCTACCTGATTACAGCTAATGTTCAGTTGGGTGAATGCAGTCAAGGCGCTCTCTGGGAAGAAGAGAAATGGTGAGCCTGACGCAAATGTGAAAAAGGGCTGGGTGGAGGAAAAGGTTGTGGTTTCTTAAAGAGCTGAATGTGTAATCCTCCAGACAGACTTGCAGCAAGGTGCAAGGAAACAGCAAAAGAAAGCACAGCAATGACTGAAGTGTGACAGCAACCAATTAATTACCTCTTTGCTTCTAGGCTCATCCTGTAGCTCTTTCCAGCAGGAACGTACCCCTCATCCTCCTGGTTAAGTGCTTAGTGCAGGAGCTCCAGAAAGAAGCCTGAGACTGCAGATACCGATAGCTCAAGCCATAAGTCCCTTTCACTGAATCAATAAACCAGCAAGATCTGGCTTTTAAGAACCGAAAGTGGACAGAGACACTTAACTTGTCATTGAAAATTATAGTCATATTTTGATTGGGTTTATTTACAAGTTATTGTGGAAAAGAAACAAAAGCACAGATGGAGAGAAACCTTCCTTTCAGTCACTAGATGAAGTTATGCCTGAACCCTATAATTTTAAGATAAACATTATTTGTAGTTGCAAAATGACTTTCTGAAGGGGTCAGAAATTCAAACACAGCACCTCATCAAGAGAGCAAATCAAAAAGCCCAGCATAAAAGCCCCTTTCTTTTTTTTTTAATGTATAGTACTCATTTTAGAATGTTTATTTCATCCATATTTACCACAGTTCATTTCAGCCAAACAGAACCCCCATGTTCATGATTTTTGCCTACAAGAACATTAAATTTCTGTGCATCTGTCTTCTCTCTAGGGGTTTCTCTAGGGAATATAACAGTCTATTTGGTTTTCTGTTGATCTTGTATCTAAATACTGTTTTCTCCCTTTCAGAAAAAAAGAGATTTGCCAAAGAATCAGTAGTGTCACTATAAAAACGTTTTTCTTAGCTGGATGAAATGATGGCAGAGCAAGATTCGGAAAAATATTTTTCAAATCTGTTTTAATAAGTGTACGTCCAGATAGGGATATGCTAGATATTGGTCTAGGCATGCCCCAGGCCTATGATCCATCTTTCATCCATTTTTCCAATTTCAGACTGACAGCTAAATTAGCTCATGGAAAAGGCTCCTGCAGGCAATAACCAATAACCTGCCATCCAAGGTAAGTTGCAACAGCAAGAGGCATAGGGGAAAAAATGGAGATAGAAAGCTGCATTTACATCAGTTGGTAAAGAAAAAATTGAGGATACAAAAAGGATCAAAATCATAAAAACTTAAACAAAATTAAGCCACACTGGGAAGAGAAATCTAAATTGTGATTTAATTTTATGCAATAGGCATAAACTGACCTCTTAAGACATGATTGGCAGTCTTGGGGTTTCTGTAGTTAGCAAATCCAGTAAGTTTACAGATACGCAACTGTAAACAGAACAGTTGTCTCTATCTACAATATCTATGCTCAGTACCGCCTAGTTACTGAGTTGTGCTCATCAGAAAAAGGAAGACAATATCTGGTCATAAAAGCAAGGCATCAACAACCTTTTGAATCACAACACTCATTTTCTTTCCAGGCAAAATAAAATCCTCAGCATGGGAGTGTTCACATTACAGTGCTAATAGTACACAGGTGCTAAATTATTTAAAAAATAATAAAGACAGGAGGAATGACATATCCACAAAGCAGTCAGTTTGCTGTCTGCACAGCATCTGACTGAGTAGCCTGAGCTTACTGAAGCTGATATCTAACATATATATCTCCACGCAAATAACTGATTCAAACATTTCGAACAAACTCTTTCTGGAATGGGCTTAGTTATACGTGAACTTGCATTTTACTTGCATTTTTGTAGTTTTTTCCATCATGCTCTGTAATAGGTGAATTGCAGGTTAAAACCCATGACTTTGATACAGTTCATGACTTTTCTCATGGTAGAAATCTCCCCTAATGTTGTTTACAGTACCATGTAACATTAGCAATGATATTCACAATTGTCATTCAAAATGTATTGCAGTACCCTGTTAAACACTGTTATTATTTATTTCTTATGTTTTATTGGTCTATATGTATTAGATTTTCAACAGATAATGCAACAAATCCAAAATGCTGACACAGATCCTTGCAAAAACTCCTTTTTTGTGTAGTGGGACACCACAAAACATGATAAACCCATCAACCAGTATGATGGTGTGATGGGTATTTTGTTGCTCACTGCAGCTGAGTATCTGTGTTTGAAAAGCATGCTTAAATTAAAGATGCAAAGAAATGCCTGGGGTTTCATTGCATTGCAAATGTAAAGAAAGACTGATTTTCTTCAAAGGAGGTTGATAATAACCTACAAACAGCAGGTATTTTCTGGTAGCAGCATGTAGCTGGCATGTCATGGCTAGTACATCTTTAATCATAATAATGAGTTCTGTGGTAATCATGATAAAATATGTTTTAACTGACAATGTTTTTACCTGTCATTGCTACCTTCTACTGAGAATTAGCTGACTTTTCTTCTTTTTGAGCTCTCCCAGCCCTAGCAGCGCATCTCATTGAGGCAGCTGTACTATTAGCTGGGCTGCTACTTTAAAAGGTTTGCTTATTGCCAGCATTTAACTCTTATATACCAGTTTAGTACTATGAAATTCACCTGACTGCTTGGCACAAGGAATACACATACAAATAACTGAATAGTCTAGAAAACTAAGGGAAATTGCATCTTTTCCTGCAACAGGCAAACAGTTCTCTAACTTCTTTCTCTCACCAAAATATTTTTTTTCTCAGGTAATTCTCCCTTAAGTTCCTATTTTCTTTTATCTGCATTTTCTCCAAGACATTTCCCATGTAAAACTAGCATATTTCTAGTCTGATGGAAAAACAACTGGTCCCATAGCAGGACTCTCTCTTGTCTTTGAACATTAACATCACAAAAGGGACAGTTACCATCCCTCACAGCAAGCATTCCTAGTTACCCCAATTTCTGCAAACACTCAGTATTTTCCACTTCTAACCTCAAGCAGGAACACAGTAGTTTACTATGAGGTGACACCAGCTTCCAAACTTGTCCAGAAAAACTGATTCTCTTTGAAATGTCACTTTTTTTTTTAAGACAAAAATCAACACATTAAAGAAACTTTCTGCCTTTTTTAATTAAAAACAATAAATAAATAAGTTACTGGCTAATCAGAGTGAGATCACTGAAATTCCACAAAAAAAATGACAGAAGGGAAGCTGAAGAGAAGAAATTAAAGCTTTTTTAATGCACAACAGAAACCGCCCAGTGAAGTGTCCTGAGCTGTGGTACACCCTGCATTAAAAGCTAAAACCAAAAATAAACCTGGTATTTAGTCGACCTTCCCCAGCTCCACAATAAACAAAAAAGCCAAGCAGCTATGGGTAACCACAATCACTTCCATTAGGCTTGTAGAGAATTACTTGGAAGGGAAATGGGTAGAGGTCCCCTCTGCAAATCCCCAATGGCTTTGAATGCTGGGGATGAACCCAGTGCCGGCACTGAACCTCATACAGCACAAATATCTGCTTCACAGACAGCTTCCAAAGCTTCTGGCCAGACCTCATGCACTGGCTTCAGGTGGCATGGAGTTAATTTTCTGGGATAGAGTTAATCTTTTAAACCACAACACCTCATCACAGAAGTGCTCCTGATGTGTGTGTTTTGCTCCCCTTCTTCTTCCATCCTCACAGCGGTGCCACTGAGACCATTCCTACTTGACAAAAAAAAAAAAAACAACCCTTATCTACTAGGGTTTCACCTTGGCCATGGCACCTACAGGGACCCGGGTCTCCATCCCAAACCCTTTCACAGCTGGAAAGTCCTTTATGCAGTAAAAGTGAAGGATGAGGTGGGGCAGGGATTATCTGAGGCTATGGCTTGGGTTGAGTCCCCTATTCCATTGTCAATGCTTTATGCAAGGTTTTACAAGCCTCCGTGTGCTGAAATGTTAATAAAGCTTTTCATCGCACAGTGATATTATGACAAAAGCTAGCGATAGCACTGCTGAGTGGTTCAGATTCAGTGGCAGCACAGCTTTATTCATCTTTTTGTAAAATGCAGGCAATATAGATGAATGCTATCAGGTGAAGACCTGCACAGGAAAAAAGTGTTTAGAGACTAAAATATGAAGAAATAAGCATTCTAAATGAGAGCCCATTTCAAAAGCATTTTTCTTTTGCCACTTATTAAGGTTTGCAGAAACATGCTGAAAGGATGTTTCTCTGTTACAACCTTTAACTCCAAGTTCTTAACCGTACCATAGATCATAATATTGTCATTCTTCACTGTCACCACTGCGTCAGCAGCTGTTTTTGGTCTCACAGAAAAGGATTTGACCTTTGGGATGGACAGGAAGCTGAAGGAGCAACTTTCTGAAAAAATAGCCTCCTGTTTACATTCGCCTTGTTTAGCGAACAATTATCTTGGGAGACATAAGTAATAAGCATGTATGTTTACATAAGCAAAGTGTCATTTTGATAGCACTAAATATTAGTGCGTGTCCTGCTGTCGCTGACACTATATGTCCTCTTCACTATAAATGCTGACCTGTGTTTTACCAGTAACACAAAACTTGCTAATGAGAAGACCAACAGCACAGTATAACATCTTAGGAGTGTTAAATAAACTTACAGGTACAACTCATAATGGCAGAGACAAAGCAGTTCAGTCTTTCCTTAAAATATTGTATCCTGCTAGGTTAAAATGCTATTTAAACATATTGCAAGTATTTACACCTAATATCTAGATCATTTGACTGAATTATAATGAAGCATCATGACATTTTCTGAGGATGAAAAATACACAAAAATCAAACACGAAATATAATAATTTTTCCAACTTCATATTATAAACTTTCTTCACAGTGGTATTTACTTTAAATATTTTAAAGAAACAGTGGTGTTAAGGTACAATGTACATCACCCAATCAGAAAACCAACTCCAAGAGCATCCCTGAGAGTTTACTTTAATAACAAAACAGAATTTAATGTTATTAGCTTGGAAAAAAACCACTACTCTGAGTCCTTATATTCACAGTCTTACATGAGATCTTGAGAAAAACTACGTAAATTATGGAACAGATTTACTGCTATATGCATGCATACCTCTATTAATTTTACATTTCCATGTATAAAACATTCAACAGATTTCACAAACCACCTCTATGTCTCTGTGCTGCTACTCAGTTCACTACAGGATAGTAATGATACTGACCACAAACTCATCCCTTGAGTGTACCCAGGCAACTTCTCCTCCTAGTTACAGTAACAGTCCCTTGAAATCCCATCTGGGGTCAATTTAGCTCTTCATTTACTTAGATTTCTAAAAAATAACCAGAACAAAGTCCTCCACAGACTACTATTAGCTTCTTTCGCAGAAAGATGTGACGGTATAACTGACAGATTTTGGACAAAGCTAAAAGAAGCAGCTGCCCCACATTGTAGTACCATAAGGACCCCAAAGCCAAATAACCATGACTATCAGCACATCTCCTGGGCCAGATGTTCTCTATTTCATTGTTACCAAATGCAAATGCAAGAAAACTCACTGGGCTATTTTACAATATGGAAATGCAGGGAATAATTCTTGGCTTGCCATATAAGGTTGTGAGAATACCTCATCAGTGTTTTCCCCAACGCACTCAAGGTGCTACAACTCATATCCGTGTTCAGAACTACCATGATGTGAAAACAACACACACCTATACACTTTCAAACAGCTCCTGATGACTCCAATTATAGAAAGCTCTGTCTGAAGACAGACATGCAAGCCATCTGTCCACAGCTCAGCTGTGTCTGCTCGCGGGCTCTGTGGTCACCATTTGAGTTTTTTGGATCCATTTACAGCAAAAGATGGATTATGAAATATAGTTTCTAGGTTTAAAAGTCCAGTGGTATGGCTGTGATAACACTACCTGTCTTACTGCTTAACACAGACCATTGGTTTCCGCTACTTGGACTTTTTGCAGTATAGATGCCAGGAATATTTCTATTGAACATTTGGCAAGCTTTTTTCACTTAAGAAAATTAAAAGCCTCCAGAGAGTTAACCAATGTACGCTTCTTTACATACAGAACTTGTCTTCAACTTTCCACCTGCCTCAAGTTCATAACCAATTGGTGTACTGAGGCAGCAAAAGACTATGGATTAACCATCCGTCTGAAGAAAACTGAGATAATGCGCCATCTTGCACTTGGGAGAAGATAAAGATCTAACATGACAATCAATGCAGATGTACTCTCATAATGGATTTCACTTACTGGGATGAGTTTTGTTTAAGCACTAGCCTTAGTGATCACTAAATCATAATTTAAATGTAAAAAGTTGTACCTTGCCTTCAGGAAAGTACTCCACTGAACTTGAAACCAGCACAGTACAAGGCCAAGCCATACATCCCCGCTCTGCTTCTACTCAAGGCTCAACCTCACCTCCTCTTTCCCCCTTCTTTCCTCTCCCCAGTGGCTCCCAGGCCCTCATGGCCCCACGTTCAGACCACCTCAGTGTGTCCAGCTCACCCCAAGCCCAGGTCTCGTTCCCTTTCTTGATCCCAGCAGGGTCACCACTGTCTCTCCTGCCATGCCTGCTGCCTTCCTCAGCACTTTCTCCCTCTGCTCCTGCCCTCATCCTCTCCAAACTTCTCAGCACATTGCCCTGGATTTTCAACTTGCGCCAAGAAGCCATACCCTTGCATCCGCTTCTCCAAGTTTCACTTACTCTTTTCTCTTCCCTGAGCTCACTTCAGTCCTCTTGTCATGCAACTGACTTCCATCACAAAACAGACAAAAAGGCCTCAAAGCAGTAAATAACCCTGGCCGTAGCAAGGGACATGCTGCCATCACATGTTTATTTGGTCTGAGCTCCTTCTCTCAGTGCATGCCTTGTCTATTGACACTGCAAACTCTCTGAGAACAAGGACTATTTCCTATGAAGTGTTTACACACCGCCTAGCACAAAAAGGCCCTCCTGTGATAGCATCATTTCTTTACTCCAAAGAGCCAGTGTCAGAACGCTGTACTATTTTTAATGTAGCTCATCCAAAGGAAACCTACATCCTCTCTGATGGGCTTTTTTTAATGCTTTCTAAACAATGAAAGAAGTTGCTGTAACTGTTTGCAGCCACAACAGTCATAACTGAGCAGGCTGCTGGATGTAAGGATTGTATTGACAGACTAGTGGAATACAGACATCCTGTACCATTCCCAACACCATTCCAAGAGAGGTGAAGTGGAAAGCCAGATTGTGTTTTCAGCCTTAGGTAACAGATATCTAAGATGTTTAACTGCCAATCACAGGTTTATTTGATCATATGAAAATGTGAACCTAATTCATTCCAGATGGATGCATACACAGGTACCCAAATTTACACATGCACGTGCACAAATAGGCTCCTGCACAGACCCACACTACCTACCCAGCAAGGTGCAGAGCAGACCCTTGACGGATCTTTACCACTTCTGTCCCTTCACACACACTGTTAAAAGCTGCAGCCTAATTGTAACTCATGCAAGTTGTTGTGCAGAGTAGCTTGTGGCACTTGACAACTGCTAGACAAAAATATTTCTCCTACATTGCTTTCCTGCAAGCTCTCATTCATATTCATCTTCTCTGTCCAGATGAAATAACATGGCAAGGCAGCCTCCTGTTCCGAAGAAGTGAAGTTATCTGGGACAGGAATTTGTTCTCGTACATACGAAAAGGCGTGTAGTAGTCACAAAGTAAATAAGACAATAAAAATAATAGTACAGATCCATAAGGCAGTATGAAAGCAGAATCCTGTGAGGCTGGCAGTCCTTTGTCCCGCATAGAACGTATGATAGAGTGAATGTTTAAAAATAAATTAAAAAATAGCTTGAATGGCAACGGGAGACAGACAGATGAAGGAAAGAAAACATCCTGGCCACAATGACACCAGCAGAAACATCTGCAGTTGGTGAGGAATAGAATTTAATAAGGCAAAGTGAATCCTCAGGGTGAAAAAAAGTTCAAAACATACTTCAGCCTAAAGAAAACAGGATGCTTCTCGAGCAAGGAGAGCAGTTTATACTTAGGTGAAGAAAAACAAGTGCATTCATTTGCCTTAGTTGTCAAGTGCCATAAATTGAGACCCTCAAACTTTAATTATCAGTTAAAAATATTTGCACTAAAAATAATTTTATCCCCACTTAATTGCCACCTATAGCCCTTTGTTTTCTCCCTTATGAACCTGCAACAAGCACTACTCTGTTTCTCTTTGCTTAATAGACCATAAAGAGACGTAGATGCTCAGAAGATGGGTGTCTGTTCATCCTCTCAGACTTACCATTGAGACCCACTAGAAAAGAATTCTTTTCTATGGCTGAACCCTGGGCTTAAAGGGCATCAGGAGTTGGATTGTCACATCTTTATAAAACATATGTACTATAGCTAGCTGGCTAGGAAAAAAATCATGATAATACTTCTAACAGACACACACAACATATGCTTGAGGACTGGCTGACAACAGTTTTGATCAAACACAACAGAGCCAGATTCTGGCTGGGAGAAGAATCCCTCCAGTACCACCACTCTATAGCCGTTTCCTAGATGGCTACAACATTCAGGTGGGATGTCGCTTCTCCAGAGTGTCCAAGAGGCACCAACACCAATTCTTATCCCAGGTACCCATCTTCGCAATACTCTCCTTCCCACACCAATTTCACTTAATCTGCTTCTCACCAGCAAGGTGCCAGATTGCTGCAACACACCTGTGTAGAGGCAGTGACTCCAAGAGCAGATGGCTGCTGCTTGGGGAGTAGGTGGCTCATGTGAAATGCCAGCGGCACAGATGCTCAAGCTGTGCTGGCTGCCAGCAAATTCCCAAGCAAAATGTCATGCTACTGGTCTACCTCGTGTGGTGCTGAATGTCTGCAGCACTTGTTTTCTCTTTTTCCTTCCCTTCTCCTCTACCCTCTTAGCACTCTCCCTCCCCTGCTGCCAATCAGAAGTCCCAACCTGGACAACCCCTACTGTGATTCGGATGGAGCTGATGGACGGATGCCCTCCCATCCAGAGCCTCAATTTGGTGATTCCTTAGACACTTTGTCTACTAAACTCTCCATTTGTCAGTACCCAAAGCATGTCACAAGGCCAGTCCCACTTTCCACACTGAAGACCGGGCATGTTCCAAGCTCATTGCGTTGCCACTGAACATTTGTCATGGCAAGATGAGCAGTCTTTTACATTCCTTTATATTACACGTATTAATTACAGTCTTTTACATTCCTTTATATTACACTCATTAATTACAGGAAGGGCATCCAGAACATAGCTTAGTTCTCTTTAATGGCTTTTAGAAATCTAAACACATCAAAACAAACATCAGGTTTTGTTCTGCACATAATCCTTACCAGCTGTGCCTGAGCTTTATATAAACCAGTTTATTTGATCAACTTCCTTAATGAGGTAGGACAAAAAGCAAATTTTACTAGCCCTATGCTGTAGTGTCATCACTTAGAAAAGGAATCAACGGACCAATTAATTAGTTTTACACACACACTCTCATCTGAAGGATCGGCATGATCTAGTACCAGGCAGGGAACTGTTAGGAGTCTGGTAATTCACAGATGTCCAGCATATTTATGGAATTAATCCAAAGACATTTGGCTTAGGGGGGTGGGACAGGGAAGAACACCAGAATACTTTGGTCTTCCTTCTGAAGATCTGCTATTTGCCAGCCAGATCATATGTCAAAGCAGCATTTCTTTAATAAAAATAGAATCCTAATTCTGGAAAACTACCAGATTTGATACAGGAAGCATCAGCTACAAAAGTTGCAGCTGTGGATGCTAACAGCAAACTATAAACCAAGAAGCAAAACACTGGCTATGCCAGTAAACAAGCAATCTGCGTGAGAAGCCCAAAGAGCAAAAACCAGGTGTTTTCTCAGTGATGAGAAAGCACTATTTAACACATCCTGATCCAACTTCAAAACCAAACATGGGGTGCCATGCTCTAGCCACGCACTGGAATTTTATTCTCTAACATAAAGAACTGACTGTAACACCTACATCACTTCACTGTCAAAGTCAGGAACACGGCCTGACACTGGATGCCAAGAGGTGGGTGCCACCGACAATCCACATGAGTATAGTGACAGCTACTCCTCAAGCGAGGAAGATCATGGCTCCACCTTCAACCACTTCAGGTTTGATACAGCAGGCATCACACATGAGACCGAGCAAGTCTTCAATGGAAGCATGATGAGACCATACTGAGAAACATACCTATTTATAAGGGACAGAGACACTGGTAAATGACAGGGCAGTGCTGACTGACTGAAGTGTGAGTAAGCTGCATTTTCTTAGCTGTGTCTAGGTGGAGGAGGAAAAAAACCCCAAAGACAAAACCAAACCCCCAACCCTTCCATATACCTTCCAGTCCTAAAAATTCAGGTGAAAAAGATCTGGTGAAAAGGAAGTAAAATCAGTTTCTAGAAAACTCAAGTATGATCTTTCATGATTACTAAATGTGGAACAGTGGAAATCCTGGAAGATTGTCTCTGTCATCTAGTTGACAAAGAAACGGGTGTTTCTAATGCTATATTTTACTTGAAATTATTTAAAATAGGGACCTGAAATCCCCAAAGGAAACCATTTTACATATTGGTAGCATAGCATCGTATGACTCCTCCGCCCACTACTAATGTCAACTAAAACACAGAGGGCAAAAATGGCCAAGCAATGAAGAACAACTTCTTTTCCAACCTCACAATGGCTTTGGTGCCTTTTCCCACAGTGCACAGACTTGAATAGCCCATCACCAGTAGATTATTTAATCCACGGCCCACCAATAATTACTTGTGTACAGGTGGAGAAACTTCTCATTTCTGGCTTCTGAAAGCAGATTAATGAAAGTTTTGTTTATGAGGAAAGAGGGAGTGGGTAACTTGCTTAAAATGATACATTTTTGCCATACATAGGTAGAAAATAAACCCATCCATCAAGAATACATTAATAATAGATGAAAACTGGCTCCAGACACAAGATTACTTGGTGAAAACACCAGAATAATGGCCAGAATTTTTAGTCAATTAACTCCAAACAACACGGAAACTCCACAGAACAAGGCTTTCTTTCAGAAAGTAATCCCTTAATCTAGCAAAGATATTGTTTGCTCAGAGTTACAACGGAACAGAACAACAACAAAAAATATATCTGGCATACAGAAAGACAAGCCTGTGTACTGCACTTTAAAACAATTAAATAAGCGTTTCACACCAGAGTAAAGCTTTTAAAGTAAAGCTTTTAACTACTGGAATAGGCAGAGCCAAATCTCATCTTTTGTGCATACAGTTTAAACTGCCAAACAGGGTTTATGTACCGATTAGTGAAGATTATGTAGAGTGGTACAGCCATTTTTTAAAAATACAATATTATTACAGAGAACCCCCAGAGGTTCATATGAAGATGGTGTCTATTTCACAGACAGTAAAATCACTGAGGCATATCATCACAGCCATGACTTACTACTCCTGAAGGAGAGAGGGGAGTTGAGCTCGGGACTGCTGATGCAGGGAACAGCCTTCCCCTGCAACTGAATATGCAAAAGCCAGTTTACAGCTGGTATCAGGTATTTCCTGGACTTTGAATGAAGTCTTAACACATCTGCATCGCTTCTCAGCTTCACCAGCCTAAGAAGCTGGGACACCAAATTCTTAGCACCTGAAATATTTAATTTGAGAAGCTTTCTCTCGTGTCACTCTAATAACACTACTGGTGGCTGCAAATCTGTGCCAGGCTTTTGGGAAAAGTCACTTTCACAACACCACTACATGCATGGGAGAATATCACATATTGGATCATGCCATTGCGAGTTCTGAGTTTGGATGTCTCAGGCCTTGCCTCAGCATATGTCCAGCATTTTGGTGAGCATAAGGTCATTTATCTTCACCAAACTGCAAATTCTTAACATGTTACTTAACTAACGTTACTTAACAGTTCTACAAATGCTTTTTAAGATAATTTTCTTTTAACATTTAACATGACTAATAGGCACCAGAAGCACAAGAGCACTATAATGCAACTGGATTTTAGCAGTGCATTCTAAATGGGTACACAGCTTGCTTAGGAGAAAACAAATATATTTTTCATGTATTACTGTTCAAGTAACAGCCCTTCTCTACAGTTTCACTGAACTAGGCCAAACTGAGGTATTTATACTGGACATCAATAACAATACCAGCATTAGCCATTACTTGGCCAAATACTCTCATACTTGGATGTCACCTGAATGTCCCCCTAGACCTAGATCAGGCATTACATTGTTATGTGTACTGTAGGTGTCCTGTGTACATTACTCTGTGCAATATATGGGCACTGGGCACAGGTACATGTACTATGTAACTCTGTGCTGTGCACACAGTATGTTATAGCCCATCACCACTTCGTACCTCCTTTTGGGTATAAACTCTGGAGGTTCTCCAACCCTCCTCACACCTACAAGGCAACTCAGCTCCATGTAAGTAGGATCAGGAGCCTGGCTTGGGAAGTCCTTACACAGAAGAGTGCACATAATGCTTTCAGTTGACACAAGAGCTTAGCTACACCAAATGGCATTAAGATATGTTTAAGTATGTCCAAAATGTTCCTGTGTCTCTGTGTTCTACCTCAAAGCTGAAAACCAAGAAATTTACTATCAAGGAAAGACTGCATGATTTATGCAGCTGATGGTACAATGCATAAAAAACCCCTTCACACACATGATTGAGGCAAGCATCCTCTCTGGCCAAGAAATTACACAGCCTGCAAATTGGAAACACAGCTGAAATTCTACCATCTCTCCTTGCTGCCACCAAAGTAAGACCAATGTCCCATGTGCCTGTGGCACTCAGCACTAAGGGAGCTGGCCCTCCTCTAGCCACAATACATTTAAGACACAGAAATAATTCCAAGCAAGATTTCAACTCACAATTTTAGAAGAGCAGTTCCCAAATCTGAAGGACCTCTCCCTTTGCAGCACACCTTCAGTCCCCTGCTCTTCCTATAACAACGAGTTCAAAAAGAATTAAAGCTCAAGCAGGACAACGGAAGAGACACTGGAGTACTTTAGACAGTGGAAAATGAAATAAAATAGACATCACTTGAAAGAAACTGCTGGGCTCTGTGTTGTATTGGACTATAAGGCAAAGAAAAGAAATGCTGTCAAACTAAAAGGGAAAAGGGTATCAGGCAGGTAATAGTACTAGTTATAGAAAAACTCCATTTATAGTGATACTGGCTTGAAAAAGGAGAAAGTGCCTACAACAAACAATCCTTTATCAGTCTGATGAAAAGTATACTCACATCAATGTCAGCCTCCAAACAGACTGGGTAAAGACTTTGTGTTAGGCCTTGTTTAAGAGTCCACTGCAGGAAGGAAACAGGTTGCTATCCCACTTCAGATGAAGTGTTCTCCCTGATCCCAGCAACACCAAGCTTTATCCAGTCCACAGATAAAATGTCCCCCAAAATAAAGTTAATTGAAAAACTAAAATACACAAATATATAGCACAAAACATGAAAAATGCTTGGGTAGTGCAACACATGGACAACAAATTTCCATACAAATGTAGGAAGAGGAACAGAAGAAGGTCCCATTTCAAATTTCCAGTTTTACTTATGTGTTTTAGGAAATGTCTAGAAAATAAAATGCAAATATTTCATGTTAGAGAGTTCTTAGAAAATCTATTGTAAACCCCTCAAGAACAAAATCTATTGCCATTAAAAGGAAAAATAGAAAGGGCAGTTGTGACAGGCGTTACAACTGCTTAGCTTTTTATCATGTTAAATTTCTGATACATTACTTACCATCAAGTCACTGACCTATGGAAATACCAGAATAAAGAAAGACAACGTGTTCAACTACAATTCAGAACTTGGATGATGAAATATAAGTGACATACCTTTTAAAAGTGAATCATACCCATTTATACCTATTTCACAAGCCTGTTTGTAAGAAGTCTTTGTCTCCTACTACTTCTCTTTCTAGATGCAGAAACAAACTTAATTTTCTTTCTATTCTGATTTCCAGTGATGAAATCTGCTTCTCACATCAAGGTTAGCATTTCAGTGAAAACTTTTCCTGACTGACAAAGCTGCTATGGGTAAAACAGTGGTGAGACAATTCCAGATTTCCCTCTGAGCAAAAAAGTTTCAGGGCAACGTTCCGGTTAAATGATGATGAATTACAGTGAAAAGCTGTGTATGAACACTGGGATGAATATGAAACGAGATCAGCTTTGTTAAAGCCATCACAGTAAATATGAGATGAATCAATGAATACCAGGCAATGATTGCACAGCTCTTCAAAGGCAGCCCACTGCAGTCACTAGAAGGATACCTACCTACATAGCAGGTGCAGGGTTTATAGCTGAAAACAGATAGTGCCAATACTGCCTGGAGAGAAGAACACTTTACCAATCATTTAAAACATGGGAAGAGAAACAAGTGATGGTCACAAAAAAGCTTTTGGTAATGAAGGCGTAGCCACCCCTGTGTCACAGCAGACTCAGCCATGCAGGTAGTGGAAAGGGCATGAATCCTGATCCCTCAGAAAAATTAATTTGAGGACAATTTACTACAGAGTTTATAGCTGCAATTCAAGCCCACACACACCTCAAAGCCAGAGCAACTGACCCCTAGGTAGCACAGGTCATTAAAAAGAACATAAACCACCACCGCCTTTCTGGAAGTTCGACCATGGAGAGTTACCTATGCTACTCTCATCCCAAAGGAGTACCCTGCTGTCCTCTTCACTTTTTTGGTATGCTTAAAATGGGCTTCGTTTACCCCTATAAAGACCCCTCTTGCCACTTAAGTTGCTGACCATTTCCATCTCTGCAAAGAAAGGGGTTTAGGCAATTATGATCCCTCTAAAACTCCATCATAAAGCAGTTCAGTGCCATACGTGAGAGGCATGTACTGATAAGCTCATTCTGCCAACAATACTGCCATAATACAACGGGGCAGAAGCAGAGAGCTACAAAATACCTAAGTATACCTAGTTAAGAGGGGAAAAGAGAAAAAAAAACAACAGAAAGGGCTGTGGAAAGCAGATGAAAATCAACACTGCAAGCTAGTGGCTTGAAAAACAAACAAGCTTTCCACCCGTCAGCAGCAGCATTACTCGCAAGTCACCGAGATCTCACTAAGGCTGAAGATTTGTTCCTTGCGGTGCTGTGACCCATCATCCCACAGTTCACTGAGGAACCAAGCAGCTGGGTCATGCGATGGGCAGATGCACGTGGGAGAGAAACCCTCCGGCTGCTAGAGCTGCTCAGGCTCCCGGAGTCCCCTCTGTGACCAGTGAAGCACACCAGCTCCCCCGCCCTGAGCTCCTGCAGCCCGGGGAGCAGGGACAGGCTTAAACCTGGGCTCATAACCTCATCTGGATGAATACCTGACACACTGGAAAAGTCAGCGTGGAGAATCTTCCTCCTTCAAATAAAAACAACCTTAAAAACAACATTAAACATACATGCACACTGCACAAACAACAGAGAGAGACAGAACCAGGCTCTTTTTCCTTTCAAACTATGAGTTAAATAACTTATTTTCTTAAAACCATGCTTAAATTTGATAGATGTGGAAACTGACCCCCACTGTCCGGTAAAAAATGAGAAAGACAAAAAAAGAAAAAGAAATTAATACTAATAATCCAGAGGATTAGGGATCAGAGGTCAGTGCACAACCTTTTAATGAGCAAGGTATTTAAAGACTGATGACACAGTCTATTTTTATTCTGCAGTAATTTAGTACAGAAGTTTACATTGATTGCTTAAAAGGCCATTCGATTTTATTTCCCATATTTAATTGTTCTTAGTGCCCAATAAATGGTTGACTGAAGAAAGTAAAGGATTATTTTATTCTTTTTGTATCATTAGAAATACTGTCAGCCCAACTCACTCACTCACTCACATACCCTCTACATGCCCTTCATGTTTTCACAAACCAGTGCAGATTATCTGGTTTTCATAAGCACCAAGCCTGACCACCCCCCCCCAACCAGTGCTCAGGCTCTCTAACCTGAACTAAACCTCTCACAGGTGCACGAACAAAAAGGAGGTATTTTACCACTCCCAGAAAGAATATTATAACTATGACAAAGAAAAACCATAGGCTTGCATGGTGGAATTTTGGTTTACCTTTAAATTTACATTGTCTATGAAAAAGGGCTGCCTGCTAAGTCCTTATGTCTTATCATGGCTTGGTTCTCTTTAGATGCTGCTTGTTGAGAAGGAGCTGCAGGCCCTCAGACCAGGACAACATGTATTTAAGCAGGCTTAGTTATACGTTAAAGGTTCAGCATGTGCTTAAATTAGGTCACCATCTACTCATCTTTTTCCTTGTCAACAGAGAACAAATGTGAAAAACACAGGAAAGGTCCTTTCCCCTAGCAAGGATTTGTTGTATCTCCAACACAGTTAAATCATGCCACTCCGTGAACATCGTGACAGCTTCCTAGGTACAAAGTTATTTTTGCGTTTTCCAAGAATTATCTAGTTATCTGGACGGCATGTGAAATTCCTAGCTTGCTATTTATATAACATCCAGACATTGTGGGCATTTGTTGAACTCATCTACATACTTGTATGTTTACAAATGCACAAAACCATGAGAATAAAATGTGTCAGCGCTTAGTTCTCTCTCTTTCCAGCATTTCTATGATACAAGAAACTATTTTCACTTTTTTACATCCAGGCAGCTGAAGAGCAAAGAAATATGGTTTGGATTTGCAGAAGATTCAGAGGAAGTTTAATGCCCGGATCGCCTTATCTTAATTCCTAACATGTTACCCTTACTTTCAAAAAAATCCAGAGGTGAAACTGCCAGCGCCATTGAACTCAACAGGATATTTTACAATGGTTTCAACAGCGTCAGGATTTCAACTTCTAACATCAGGAGGATTTTTATCTAAATAAAATCTGGGACTTTATAGCCATTCACAATATTTTATCACGTACCACTGAATTATTGAAAAGTTAATTTATTTCAGTACCACATTTAAAGGGAATCACATTCAGTGGAAAAAACAGATTCCTAACAAAAAAGGAAATATGTAGCATACAAGAAGTTTCATCAAAATACATACAAGTGTACAAAAGGTGACTTTCAAAATTGATTTTTGTGTACCACTTAAGACTGATGATCTCAATGATCATCACTGCAGAAAAGAATAATGAAAAATTAACAAAAAAGGGAAATGACAAAAAAATTTGAACTAGTACAATAATATTGGATCTGTAATCTACTTAAGTATTTATTGATTGATACCCATGACAAAATAACTGTTGCCCTAACAGGATTCACATCCAACATTTTTTAAGTTTCCCAAATAGTTCACATAGTACACTTACATATAAATCAATTAATATTGACTAATTCATCAATATTTGCACAATATGAAAAACAGTTTTGGCGGCTTTATGTTCTCCTCAGAGCAGCTTTACCTACTGATGATTAATTTTAATTTACTTTAAAGGATTCTATTGCACTGAAACTTTAATTAAAAATGAAATGAGAAAGTCTATAAAGTCTGCATAGCATCAATTACCTAGACTTGATATCCCGCACTTCGCCTACCCTCTGTACATATGGTTTCTGTTAAAATAATTGGAAAGCACTTCTGAACAATGTCACCCACACATCCATTCTCAGAGCAAGAGGATATATTACCATTAAACATCACTAATATTAATAAAGAAACAATTAATTCTTCATTACCTATTTCTAAAATACGCCATCAGACTCCTTCAGTTCAAACACAAATAAAACATTACACATGCCTGTCAGTGAAATGGGTAATCATCATCATTGCTATAATTTATACTGCTTTCTGTTGTAAGTCTAATGCCTCACTTATTTATAAAGCTTTTTGGCTGACATTATAAATAGCCTCTTTGAAATATTAAAAAAAATAATCTAGCTCTCACTAAGCAAAATGCCATGGTGCTTCTAACTTGCATTACACTTTATTTTGGTGAACAGGCAACATTTACGTTTATAAATGTTATTATTTCAGTAAAACACACTAAATAATACTCTCCATTGACTTACGTAAGTATATAAAAAATACATATAGTCAGCAGACTAATCTCAGTCACAAAGAAAATCACTACTAAGAAAATCCGCACAGAAAAATTATTTGGAAACTCCGGGTGAGTTTACACTAGGTGTAAGTCGCCTCAGCAGCCACACAGTATCTGATTTAAAGATCAACCTTACTAACACTGGTTTGGATCAGGTACAAGAACAGTTCAATGTTTTAATTATTAAAAAAGCATGGAATTGTCACAGTCCTCATCCAGCGCTCCAGCCAGCATCAAGTTACAAACCTCCAAGGCGTCTCTGGCACGCTGCCTCTACTACTTATTGCTATTTGTAAATTAGAGACTGTGCAAGAATGTCAGTTTTAAATATCTTTTTTTAAATGAGCCTGATAAGAGATGACCACATAAACATTTTATGAGACTGCTGAATAATGGCATCGCACAAAGCCAGCTTGTGAATTTTACAGGACAGCTACCTTGCCACAGCACACTGGCAAGGCAGCTTGTGAATTAAAAGAATAAAGCTGCCGGGAACAAAAAGTGCGCGCTCTAAACCTGTAACAACAAAAATAACGAGAAAGTCAGCTATCATCCATAACAAAAACAATCACTGAGCTCTCCATATCTGAAAGTAATGGAGAGTCTAAGGTGCCCCTATCAATCCTGCTAATACAGCTCTAGCAATTATTTTCCGTACTCTACATCAGTAAGTTAAAATATGCTTCCAATGCCTAACACAGCAGTCATTAAAGTTTCCCCTGCCTCAATCAGCATAACTAATGAGGCCATATAATAACAGAATGCAGTCTCTAATGAAAAGGCAAACAAAGTCTGCCTGCAACAATGCTGTTCGTGATTTAGTATTCTCAACTTGTCCATCCTCCATCTTTTACTCTGTGGATATTATCATCACTCAGAAAATTACATTTCAATGAACTTGTCAGGAAATAAGTAATAAATTAATCAGGCAGCATAAACCAATTACAGTCATTTTCTGCGTGTTTTCTTTCAGGGCCCATGCATGAATGCAGTACCGGCTGCAATGGCTATTCCTGCAGAATGCTCAAAAGGGCTGCAGGAGTGCACAGGTGCTGCTGGAAGGAGGGGTGAAAGCACCTCGGCTCAGTTGAAGCCATTGCAAGTACTGTTGAGGCAGTGGAGCTCCAGCACTAAAACATCATTATTTTTTAATAATTTTTTTTAACAATGTATATACAGAAACTGAACCCTCTCAGGCACTTCGGAAAATGGCACAAGATACCTAACACAGAATCACAGAATCATCTGGGTTGGAAAAGACCGTTAAGACCATCAAGTCCAACCTTTACCCCAGCACTGCCATGTCACTAAACCATGTCACTAAGGACCTCATCTGCACAGTTTTTGAACATTCCAGGGACGGTGATTCCACCACTGCCCTGGGCAGCCTGTTCCAATGCCTGAGCACCCTCTCAGTGAAGAAATTTTTCCTAATATCCAATCTAAACTTCTCCGGCGCAGCTTGAGGCCATTACCTCTTGTTCTATCACTTGTTACTTGGGAGAAGAAACCAACCACCTCCTCTCTCCATCCTCCTTTTGGGTAGTTACAGAGAGCGTGAAATGTAATGTCAAGCAGGATATGGGCTTTCTGCCTTCCTCTACATGCACTGTTATCTCTTTCATCAAACTCATCCCCAAAGGAGTTTTCACTACATTCATGCACCTCCCATCAGGCAGTTAACGTAACCCTGAGCTCGCTGGTAGCCCTACAGGGGACTACTACCCCTCCTGTGCTTTATGAAGATTATCACAGAGGGTAATTTGTGGCCTTAATCAGTGAAGGAGCTCCAGGGACTGCGAGGAGGCGGCAAAACTATGGTGCCTGCAGGGCTCCCGAGGGACCTGGGCACTTGGGATTGGTCAGTGCAGTTTCTGTACATAACGTGGCAACAAACATTTCAAGAAAGATAAAATTAGTAGACAATGAGTGAATGGGAGAACTTCAAGCACCTAAATAGGTTTACAAGCATAGCCCAGTTTCTTTCCAGTTGTCAGGAATGACAAAGGAAGTTGCTGACAATAGTAAGTTGTTGTTATGAATATCTAAATGTTAAATCTGGATATATGCAAGTCAAATTGTGCCCTTGGCTATGGCTAAACAGAGTTAACTCAGAAGGTATCTGGTGGCATCCCAGTTCTGTTTTGGCAGCGCCTGGCTGTAATGCAATTCCTCTATTCTTTCTGACTACTAGGAAAAGCTTTAATACTCATGATGCTTCTTTTAAACACATGAAGTGACCAACAGAACCATCTGAATTACCAGTCGAGTCCTCCCACGCTAACAGGGAATGAACGATTCAAATTGGACACCTCTTGCTTCAGGCCATGTGAAAACTCTGGAAGAGCAGCACACTGGTTTCGCACCTCTGGTTTAAGGCATTGTGCCCATCTTCACACGTGAGAGCACCAGAAAGACTTGTTTTTTCAACAAAGCTCAGATGCTGATAAACACAAGGCACATTCTGTCATGATACAGAATTTCACAGCAAAGTACTCAGATGCAAAATCTGAAGCAATACATGCTTCTGATCCTATAAAGTGAGCCAAGGTCATGCACAAAATGGAACAGAAACTTCTTGCTTAACAAGGAAAGCAAGTTCACCAGTTCAGTGCCTTCAAAAGCAGCTAGCTGGACCCCAAAAAGATGTACTTCCAAATAAAAGCTTCTCTACCAACAACTGCGCCTGTTGATATAGAAGGAACATTTTATGTATGCAAACACACTCTTTATCTATATGCAAGATTTCAATGAAGTCTTAAACTTAGTCATGCAAATGTAATTATACAGGCATCATGCACCTGTCAGACTCCAGACCCTCACAAGAGCACCGGAATTCTTTTCATGGATTTTGTCTGTGTTCTGTTTTGGCTGGGAAAAGATCCAAGTGGGGTAAGCTCCGGGAGCTCATTATCATTGCCACTTTTTGAAGGCTGAATATTGTTTAACCTTTCCCCTGCAGTCTGCATAAAATTCCTAGAGGGCATTTTGAGCCTCATATGGCCTAATTAAAAGTGGGATTTATTAAGACTGGAATAAAATTAATTAAAATAAAATAAAATTTGTCAAAATCTCTGTAACCTCATCTCTGGCACGAGAAAGGCCAGAAGTGCACTAAAAAATTAAGTTACAGCATTTAAAAGAAAATTATCTCTCAAGCACTTTTGCCTCTGAGCTGGCTGCCAAAGTAATAGCCCACCTTCATGACTTTTACAATTCTTTTCTTGTCTTGATTTATCCTCACAAGAGACAGCTCCTACCAAGAAGTCACCTGCTCCCATACTCTTCCCTATATTAATTTAGAACTGCAATTAATCTACTTAATGGTTTCAGACTTTATTTTCTTACTTCTCCATTTTATGTTATCATCCTAAATACTTCTTTGAAGGCAAAACCAAAGAAGCCTATACTTTCAAACCACCTATAATGGATGGGAGGGACTGAACCAGACAGTTTTCCCCTCCACATCCAAGAGCAAGGAAATAAGGGCTAAAGAGTTATTGCCCACAGAATAAAGCAACTAGAGCAAAGACATGCTCCCAGAACAGGTTTAGTTGAGCCTATTCAGGTACTGATACCAATGAAAATGGAGCAACTTGGCTGGCTTGGAGATAGGTACTCACATCTACTCCACATCTGTGGCTCACATCTATGCCACTGCACTTTGTAGCTCAGGCAAACCAGGCAGGCAAAAGTTTATTCATCCATTGGTGTTGAAGTCACACCTCTGAGAACAGTACAGGTATATCTGTAGATAAAGCATTTAACACTAATTTTGTGCTGTAAGAAAAGCACCACAAAACCCCCTAAACAATTAGTCCATCCTGTTAATGAAAATTAAATTGATCAGCATCTTCCACACATCCCTACAGCATTGGGGAAACTTCCTATGAAGCATAAAGACTTGAGGAGCCAATGTCACTGGCGGAACCTGATACGCCATGGTGACAGCAACCAGTAGTAGAGTTTTCAGCTTTTCACTGCTTCTCAGTAGGCTTTTCCCAACAACATGTCTTAACAGCAGCCAACCCTGCAGCAGCAGCACCTTGAGAAACCATGCAACTCAAGCCTTTAACCCAGTTCACCATAACCACAAGCAGGAAAGCTTTAGCAAGCCAACAAGTCTACTGCACAGACAGAAACTTGCTAATAAACCCATACACTGCAGCGCAAGCTCATTTACTATCCCTAGTTCATCCCTGTGCCACAGCACAACAGCCCTTTTACGTAAATCTCTTTTCTATCCAGCTTCAAATTTCATGCATTTAATTTCCTTCTATTATCCCAATTACAGCACAACAGGTCATGCTAAGTGATTTCTCTCCCTTCTTTTATTGCTTCTATACATTTTTATATACTTCAAAACCAGCGAGGTGGTTTGCATGCCCCATCATTTCAGTCCCCATTAGCAAATATTTAAGTCCTCCAAGTTTGTACTCAGGAGTCAGTACTTCCAGCACCTCAAGTTTGTTTAGTTTGTTGGTTTTCACTGTGTAAGTGTCCTGGTGTCAAATGCCATATTTTACCTTCCAAAGCAGAATACAGCTCCAGTTACACTCACTTCAGGGTTTTTCTATTCTGGGAAACAAAGCAAAACAAACGAAAACAAACAAATGCACCAGTTTCCCCAGTTGCCCTTAATTTGACTTCACTATGGTCCACATTATCAGAAACAGCAGCTAAACTGTCTTTGAAACTTTATTCACCATAGCTAGAAAAAAAGAAGGAGAAATAAAAAAAAGAGACTGGTGAAATGCCTTTAAAACATGCTTTAATCTAGCTGGAATGCCATAAATTGCTTCCAGATGTGCTCCATACAAAAGTCAATCATAGCTATTTATACTGACACTCTGCAGTCCAAACAATCTGAATCCAAATGCCATGTCTCTGCTACAATAAAGCTATAAATGTCAGTCTTGTTGAATTTGGAGAGGTGTTGAAGAGTTCATGCTAGTTTGCTTTCTGGGGTATTTGTTAGCCAGCAATTATTAGGAAAAAGAAAAAAAATGCAAAGAAACTTTTAGGGTTTTTAATGCTGAGCTATTCTTAAAGCACACCTGACACCTTCCAATCACGACCTTGAAAGTGCCACAGGTTACAAGTTGAAATTCATTTCATAAGTTAGAAAAATGTAGTGCTTAGGCTCTGAGCCAAGAATAACTGAAGGGCTTGGCAAGTCTCCCATGCCCTCCCCTCGAACGAACACACACGTAGTACACCTGGGACTAAATGAACTGAGCTATAGTAAAATGACACACTGACTGCAATAATGCCTCTATTCAATAACCTTCCAGGGTACTGCGGGGGAAATATTCTTGCTGTAGGAAAAAAGAAGTTTGGAAACCGTACCCCCATCAGTTGTTTTGCATGGGACACACGGCCATCAGAATCAAAGTAGCCTTGACCTGGGAAAACTGAATAACCAGCATTTAGATGAAAAGGGGATCTATGGAGTTATCCTACACTGTTTCAGGAAAATGTATTATTTTTGCATAGTCTCCATAGAATTTTCTGGTTGATTTTTATTGACTTTATTAAGAACTCTCCCCATGCCCCAAAAGTGCACCTGCAGTTCAATTTATGTACAAATGGTCAGAGTTTTAATACTGGCTTTTTGTGAGTGAAAAACAACTGGAATTTTCTCATCCTTGCTTTTGGTTTGGGGAATTAAAAATGTTTCAGAAAATCATAACATGTAATAGCTTTTTTTTTTCTCTCGATGTTTGCCTTCTGCTCCAAAGATTTCCTCTGCTTTCTCTTGATTCCTTACCTTTTCCCAAGTCCAGAAGACCATCCCTACAACAGAGCTGAAGGACAGTCTCCCTTTCAGACTAAGCCACAGCACCAACTGTCATTAAATGTCACCACACAGGCTGAGGGGAAAAAAAAGCCAGAAAATGCACACTGAAGTGGTTAAATCTTTGTCTAAAATCCTTTCTTTACTTTCAAAAAAGAAAAGCAAACTGTACAAGACATGGTATCTGAAGGTTTAAATTCTATATACAAGCAGAAAATAATGAGAGACTTTACAAACAAGGTTTGTGCTCTCAGTTCAGCTTACTGGAAAACTTAGTCTTTAATAAATCTCTTCAGTCAGAGGTTATACAAATGACTACAGAAGCAGCAAACATAATACCTGTTTTTAAGAATGGGGGAGGAACCTATCTAGTGAACTACTGAGCCATCAGTCTGGCCCAAATGTCATGCAAGGTTTTATAACCTGTTTTGAAAGAATGTAATTTCTGTGTAATTGCAGGGGGTTGGAGAAGAGATAAGCAACAGAGAGACAGAGAAGCTATTCAACTTAAAAGACAATTTTGGCATAAGAACAAATGATTAAGACTTGGCTGTGAATACATTAAGACTGGAATTCACAAGCACATGTCTAATCATCAGGAGGGCGAGGTGCTCCAACCGCCATCCTGCGGGAATGGGATGGAGAAAAATCCTTCCACAGGGGAGACTGGGCAATTCATATGACTTAGTATCCTGCAACAGCAGGGGATAAAACTTGGTGAGGCACAAGCTGCCTTCCACTCCTGTATCAGCCTATGTTTCTGTGTCTTGATCCCTAGCTGCTATCAGACAGTGAGATTTTTTCATTGCTTTGCTTCTTCAGATAACAGCATCTAATTCCTGCAGGAAAAGCTTAGCGGGCTGCTAAAGCCATAAATAGAGGGCAACAAATACCATTGTTCAGTGATATCTCTCTACTAGTGTATTTCTTCCTTTTCTTCCACCCAAGTGGTGACACTAATCTTCAGAAGCCTTCTACCTCCATCAATTTTACTGCATTTTACCTCAATTCATGCCATTTTACATCCTCAGACTAGCAGGATGTATAAGGAATGTACTCTTCACATCCTGCCTTACTGTAAAGACCTACCACACTGACTCCAAATATGTGTACACTTTCTCGCAAGCTTTCCCACACATTTCAAAGACAAATGTGAACCCAAAAGAAGGAACTGATTAACCCTGTGTCCATAATCCTTACTACCTTCTCTCCACCAAAGCTTCTTCTCTGGCATAATATTCTCCCCTCACCTATGCATCAGGCTTTCCACTTACATCCTCAGCTTTCTGAATCTAGGACATAAGAGACTCCTAATGAGGCACCAGCTCCACTCTGGGACATGGTAAAAGTAAAATATTTGTGACAATAACTAATGCTTATCACTACTGCTGGTCTTGAACTCTATGAATCTGCTCTGCTTTTGCAGCTGTGCTGTGATTCTTCTGAAGCACCAAGGGTGCTGCCAGCAGCCTACATATTAGATTATTAATTCACCCATCCTTCCGATCCAACAAAAAGTACTGTACTTCCAGATCTGCATGGCTTCTGCATTTGTGATGGCTGGCCCCCAAAAAGAGATAGAAGGAGAACAAAAGTCAGTAGTTACCAAAATATACAAGTCTCTTGGAGCTACTGTTTCAAAAGAACAGGTTTGGAGCCAATATAATAATTTCTACCAAGATCATGCAATGTTTTATTTGCTTTACATTTGTCATCATTTATTGGAAACAATAAGCCTCCAAGAAAACCAACAAAAAACCCCTTACTTGGTGTTTAAAATTATTTACTATAGCTTTAAAAGTAACAAATGAAGCACTTGAGTCTCAAATGTGTAACCAGTAGGGAGTTGGCTCCATGCATCAGTTTTTACACCTCTTGCAGTTAAATCAGAGATCCAAATGCAAAATCTAGCACTCAGTGGTGAACTTATAACACTCCCTGGAGGAGTGTGTCCATAAACCATTCAATGGATTACACTCATCCATACAATACTTTACTTCATATATCCCGTCCACACAAAAAAAAAGAAGAAAAAAAAAGGCAAATAAAACAAAGCTTCATGAAGGTGAAATTAAGGTTGCATAAACTATAAATAATTTTTGTCATCATATTTCTCAGTCTCGACTTTCCTTTTTGAGACTTCATTAGAACAATTTTCTTTATCTCAAATAGAATTGTTTCTCCGAAATTGTGTCTTGGCCAGGAAAGAGATCCAAACCCCACCCAGTGATATACGTGGCATAGCCACGTGTGTCTCAGGAGCACTCCCAGGCCTCTGGGGCATACTCAGCATAGCTAACACACTTTCAAAACTCCTGCACTGACTTTTCTGTAGAATGCCCTTAATGACAGTGTTCTGGGAGTTTTACATTACACCTCATGTAGTTATGAGTCTCCCAGACATCACGTCTTTTGCAATACATTTTTATTTACATGTATAAATGTGTGCACAGTCTGTGTGTGCGTGCTCACATGCATACACCTACGCATGCAGAAACATACACACAGTTTGGGGCCAAAACCAGACTAAAGAAAGATCAGTGTAACTTCACTGAATTTAATGGAAGCTAGATGAAGATGAGAAAACCTGAGAATAATAAACCTGTCTGAATGGCCTACTGACTATTTCAAAGCTCACAGAACATAATAAATGTTAGTATTTACAACATCCTTCACAATTAAAAGAAGGGAAAGCACATGAACTAATAACAGGAAGAGTGGGGTTTTTTCCAGTGAATACTATTCTTCAACTCTGAAAAAGTCCTATTGTCACGCAAACTAGCTGGAAAAATGATGACACTATAGTGTCGATGCCAAGCTCTTTGTAGGCCAGCTGGTCTCTCACTTCTCTTGATGTAGTCAGTCCTTCCAAGCTCAGGAGTAAAACACCAACATTTTCCTACAACCAAGGGCATCCCACATAATTCACAGCTAGTTGGAGATAGTTGCCCAAAAGAACCTGTGTCAGCAAAGCCAGCTAATTAGTCAAAGGATGAGAAATCATAAACCTCAGGTTTGAGTTGTGCTCAGGAACCAGTAACTGGCTGCCCTACCTAGAGCACACCATGACTTGTGCTAATGGAGGTCAGACAAAAGGCAAGAATCACATACCAAATGAGGGCTGGGCATCCTCTCAACCACCACAGAGCCAGTGGAGATACACTACAGTAGGAAATGAAGATCTCAAAACTAACAAGACATCCAAAATTTCTGCATCTGACATCGTCCATCAGTCATCATATCCCTCTCTCTTGCTACATAACTATATCAGTCCCAAAGCAAAAAAGAGTTCAATATTCCTGTTCCCTGGCTCCCAAACCTTCTTATAAAAAGGCCACTTATTCAGAAGTAAAGCTTTATCAGATAGTGGGGAAAATACATAAAAATTCACAACTGATTGACACTTCACTGTCATTTGTGGTAGGTTTTCAGTCACTTAACAGGTTTAGTTAACCAGCCTAGCATTTCTTGCTCTTTGTTTTGGGTTGTTTGTTTGTTGGGGTTTTTTTTTCTTTCAATGACTGTATAAAAAGCTTTGTCTTAAGAGAAATAAGTGGCATTAAATGCCAACAGCGTGAGAAAATGTAGATTTAATGTGGAAAATGGAGTCTGAATAACATTTCTACTTATCATATGGCAATGATTAAGTGCCTTTCTGTGGGGAAGAACACTCTCCCTTCACCACCAGGCCCTCAAAAGCCTAGCCAGCTCAGTTTAACAGGCTCTTTATGCATGTAGAGGAGTATGAGGATGTTTCCTGGTACAGACAACTGCACTGACTATCTAGCACATGCCTCCCACTATGAGCTTCCTTCCATGTCCCTTATTTTATTAAAATGATGGAATAGGTAACTCCTAAGACTTAACAGCAGTGTTTGAATAGACAGCCTCCACTGACCACAATTTATTTATCTTTTAGAATATGCCAGTTATCCAGATTTCTACATTTACCATAATTTCTCAGTTATGCCTGCACAGATTTATTACGCTCCAGAAAAGCTTTCACTGATTCTCTACTGGTTTTGTGCCACAGTAATGTTAAATAGGACCCCACCATGTTCTTCAAATATGTATTAGGTTCTTCAGATTTTTTTTAACTGACTTACAAAGTGACATTATTGAAAGAAATATTTCAGACTTTCAGATTTTGAAAACTTGCACTAATGCTCCCATCCCCAATCCAATCCAAACCCAAAGTCTTCCTCATTTTTAAATGGAGGTTTCCCTTCCAGTTGCTTAGGTTCATGGCAGCATTAAAAATTTAAATAAACAAAAACCTCACATTCCACTATAGGTTCATGCAACTTTCATCAATGCAGAGATCATTTTTCACACTGTTATCTAACACTGCACACGCCGTTTATCCTCATCTGCCTTGCTTGCAGCCATAAAGATACATACTCATAACACACTGGATTTGCCATTGAAATTTTCTAGCTGCAGGAAGTCTCCAGCTATCACAAATCAGTTTCTAGCTGCAGCACAGATGGGAACACCACCAAGAGCAGCTCATCTGTAGCTCCACCTTCTCCTCCAACTCCCAACAAACTCCATAGAGTTTGACATACAGGGTCAAGCTAGCAGTACTATCAATGACACATTGATCAATTGTGTGAACCCACACCAAGGAAAAATGTGCACTGAGAATATGCAAAAGGGGCTATCAATTTAATTAGTCAGTTGAATTATACCCTCAAGTGTTAAGAAACTGAAAAGCCATTTTTGCTATAAAACACACAGGGCATCCTAATGTTATGGCCAGTAAGACAACAGCACGCACATTACTCATGCTTCATTTTATCTACTCCTGGAATGCAGCTCTTGCTGCTTCTGATACAAAATTTTCATTAGGCCAATTTGAAAGCCACTCCAGAGAACTAAACTCATTGAGACACACAGCCACACTAAGAAGCTGACAGCGCATGCTATTAAATACAACTATGGGCCTATTACTAGAGTAATAAAATAGTAACTTTTGCAGCATGCTCATTAATAAAGAGTAACCACCACCCCCAAAAATTAAGAGGGGTTTGGTGAGCAATAACAGGTAATGGTTTGTTCATCTGATTATCAGCCAAGCTCCAGAGACTAATCTATTCCCATTACTTAGTTCTCACTCATCGTGCCATACTTCAGTGACCACATCTCAATGCCAGTGTTTTTTAATTCTTTTATCTCTGCTGATCTTCTGCTATAAAAAGCCATCGTAAGCCTTTGCTTACATTGTTCTGCTGAATTTCCATTACCCTGGAAAAATATCCTCTGCTAATCATTTTTTTCAGTGTATTTAGCGGTTTTGTTGTTGTTTTGTGGGGTTTTTTTAAATCAACTAAATTGTATCAGAAAGCTTCTCAGTGCAGCCTAAGCAAACACTGGCATGTGAGTACAATGAGCTACAGCAGAATATGCAAGAGAAGTCAGAGGCTAAAATGAGAATACAATTTCCCATGAGAGAGTTCTATGTTCAAGCCATTTAACTTTAAAACTAGTTCAATATTTGAACAAGACACTATTTTATTCCCATTCAAAGTTTAAACACAGATCACTTCAAAATCAATCATAAATTCAAACCTCTTTACTTTAGAAACTGATTCAATATTTAAAGGCATTTTTTTTCCCCCTCTCTTTAATGTAACAGCAGCTGCAAGGCTGCAGAAGCAGAACTGACTTTGAGATCCTTAAGAGCAATGCTATTTTCCTGCCAATACATACAAAAGGCAGTTCTAGGAAAAAGAAAAAAACCCACAAAGGCAAGGCTGTGTTTTGCTTCAGAGTTTAAGAACAAAGTTTGGACAAAGAACACACAACCTAGTCTTCAACCCAACCTAAAGTAAAATAATTTAGTGTGGGTGCTTTTCAGGATGTAAGACCATAATTCCTTATTCCACCACATTTGTCCTCACTTGGGTGCAAGGGAAGACTGGATTACCAGTGGACTGTATACAAAAAACACCCTTCCTTTAGGAATACGATTACAGAGATCTGCAATTCAGAAGAATGTAGAGCTCTTTCACCCACCCCATGTAATTCGGTCCCCTTCCCCACCCAGGGAAGCGATCCCTGTCCTGGTGCCCCAGAAGCCTCATGCCCTGGCCAGCATTGCAGCTCTAGCTCTGCAACTCAGAAAAAAAATTATTTCTCTTGGTGAAGTAACAAAACTTTACACTGTATTTCATTTTCATATGATGACCTTAAAGCTCTTGGGAGGGAAGGGAGGGGAGGGTTGCATTTGTTTGGTTTTAAACCTCAAAACCATTTTTCAGCTGGGGAACTTATCACAGCAATTCAGTGATGGAGAGGTGAACCCAGGTGAATTTCTGAACAGATCCACTGCCAGCTCTTTGGCATATGCCACTCTAAGCCAACTAACTTCAAAGCCAATTGGTTTCTAAAAAAATGTTTTGTGCTTTTGATCTTTGTATGCAGTTCTTACTGACAAGAGCAGAGCATACAGCTCAATGCGAGTGCCACACCGCAAAAATATTCATTTCAAGTAGGAAAGACAAACTGTTATAAAGCAACAATCTTATTAACCTCAGGGCAGCCCTGTTCTGGTTTCTGGTCAACTCCAGTCTTCACAATCAAGTTAAAAGACCCCTTAAAATGGATTAAGCA
Source organism: Psittacus erithacus (assembly GCA_009867235.2). NCBI lineage: Eukaryota > Metazoa > Chordata > Aves > Psittaciformes > Psittacidae > Psittacus > Psittacus erithacus. The sequence continues at coordinate 109,180 of WYDI02141223.1, read as the reverse complement.
TCTGTATTATCAAGAGGTCACTGGATAACAGCAAAAATTAGGTTCTGTTTTGTGATAAAAATGCACTTTACCTGTGGCTTTGTATGAACCCTGGAAATTATATTTGGCTGTACATGTAACGTTTTACATGCAACATGACAAACCCATCTGCATGGGTAGTCATGAAGCTGTTCTACCAGTAAAAGCTCTAAGCATCTGACTACCACCTTCCCAGGAAAGTGCAGTTGTCATTCATAACCATCTTCCCTTAATCAAACAACGAGAGGTCACTATTTTCAGAAGCCACTAGCATTAGGCAATAAAGGAGCTTTAGTTTTCCCCCCCAGCTTTTTATCTACCTCCAAATAAAAAAATTCAATTGTAATCAACATAGTATTAACATGTTGTCTTTTAATATTTCACATACAACATGTCACTGAAAACTCAGTATTGAACAGGAAGGTATTTGATGAATCAAGTAGATGAAGCCAAGATGTAGTTATTAGATGCATTACATCTTTAGCACATCATCTGTAAAAATGTCCAGGGTAAACTAACGCTCCAGGGGAAACCTGACCTTTAAAAGGCTCCCTAATACTACATCTAAATTAATGTCAGTGGCAGGCACTTCAATCTAAAATAGCAGGGCTCTTTCGTTCTATCTACACTATCTATTCATCCATTTATTTGTGTAATAAATGTGTGTGTGCATAAATGGATTTGTGTCACTCTGGCACTGGGGGAGCGGGTGGGGAACAAAAGGAGCTCCTTGATTTTTTCATTGCTATTCCTTATACTCCTATGCATATTATTCATTTTTGAAGATTCATTCATAAACTTTTCAGCATGAAAAATGTTAGGGAAATTATTTTTCATAGTAACTAGACCTACTTCTCCAAAGTATTATCCTTATACTGCAAAATAAACATGCTTGAACTAGAGCAGGATGGAACTCTTGCAATCAGTATAAACAAGCAATGCTGAATTTGTTTTAAAGAGCTGGGCTGGGCTCTGACATGACTGAGGCCAAGAAAAAAATCATAATTGAGATCAGTTTTGCCATTTCAAAACAAAACATTGCAAATAAATTTAGTAGAAGATGCATCTTTGCCTTGGGGGAAAAGAAAAAACCAAACAATACACTGCAAAATCCTGATAATCAAATAATTTCATGGCAGTTAGTCAAACCAGTGCTAACAGCGGTGGCCAAATCTTCACTTACTTCTATTTTTCATTCCATTTCAGAAGTTTTACAACCAAGGGAGTAAGGTTTTATGATCAAGGGGCAAAGCAACTGCAAAGCAGCCACTACACCGCCCTTCTTCCGGTGCTTGTCCTCCCTTGCTAGCACCTCAGAGAGGACCAAGACCACCTGCACTCCTCTGCTCCTCCACTCCTTATAGACAACTACATAATTGTGTTTCCAAGACAGATGTCTTCATGCAATAGAACTTGAAGTCTGTACCTTGATGTAAAGGATTTACGCCTTGCTCTGAAATGAGGACAATCAAGTTATCCAAATCCTAGTGAACTAAAATTGCTAAATCCTTTTACATTTTGTTGATCAAGGGCCTTTTTATTGGAACATTTTTCTTTTCAAACCTCAGGTGGGTAATAAACTATGCTCTAATTGGTCTTTATGCAATGAAGAGCTGCCTTGCATTTTACCTGTTTCACACGTGGTTATATTTTCTTACAAAGACACAATTGATCAGGAATTACCATAATCCCACACAGAGGAACAGTCCTAGAAGCACTGAGTGCATAAAACATTAATGTCAGTAATGAAGACATGACAAGTTTTACCTCTCCTTTCAGCTAAACAATCTGCCTCTCTCATACTAACATCACTGCTCAGCCCATGGGCTGCATAAACATTGTCAAACCTGGTTTCAATATAAAAAGAGCACATTAATGTTCCCACTAATATACATTGCCCAGTATCCACCCTATTAGACTGCTTAGTTTAAACTCCATGACATAGCCCATAACATATCAGACATAACATATCATATCAGATTGATGACCTCAGAAGATGCAGATATAAGTATTAAAAAAACCTTTTTTTTTGTGTATGTGCTTAAAAGCCCTGCTGGTACAAAAAGCTCTCAAGAAAATATGCTTGTTTGAAACACAGCCTTCCCCTCCTTGAGCTGGTTTGTTGGAGTTTTTTTAGGTGATGGTCTTTCACTCAGTTCTTCACACAGCCTAAGTAAACAGGCAGAAAAATAGAGATGCTGTTCAGGGGAGGTAATCCTTTCCATAACCTCACACAGTGCATCTGAGACCAGTGGATATAGTGACAACTCATAACTTTTCCCAAAAGTGAGCCAGTGAGTGGCTACTAAGCTTAGTGTACATGATGCAGAAATTCCTTGACTTTGTTCGCTACAGACCCTCTGTTATAAAGCAAGACCCTATTCCAGACACATGAACTTTGCCTTTTGCCTGGTACTTGGTAACAGCGCAGCAGCATCAGTCCTAGGATAAATAGACATGCGAAGCCCCTGCACTGCAAGGTACCTCCACGCGAACCTCCTTAACAAGCCTATGGTCCCACAAAGCACAGTGCACACATTGTACAAGCAGTGTGCTAACAGACAACATTGCTGTGGTCTCCCTTGTCAGCCTGCATTACAGGGTGGTTTACTATGGGTTGGGGACCAATATACTAGGAGCTCACGCTTCCAATTTTCATGTTCAGCAGCTGGAAAGGCAAATATCCTCTGCCAGAAAGTTCATTAGCCCCGACATTTTCCATGGCCAAGCTCCTTCAGTATTGCAGTAAGATGCAATTTTACATTTGGGTTATGATATGTTAAAGTACTTAATGCAGCTGGAAGCCAACAAATACCAGCCAAGCTTACCACTGAGCCCGAGAATGTGCAGTGCAACATATATTCACTTTGAAATAACATGACTTTAAAATTGTTTGTGCTTAAAATGGTGCAATTAAACACACAGAGTCAAACACAGTAACTTCTACATTATCGAAAAACACTCAATACTCCAAACACTTACAGAAGTGAGAAACAGGAAAGAGATTTAGGAATTTAGAGACCAGCAGGGAACTACTATAAAGTCATCCGATTTCTTAGGAGGAAAAGAATAAAAGTTGAAAGTGATACTGAATTAATCCCAGAAATATGTAATGCACACCCCCCACTAATTAGACTATGGGGAGCACTCAACAGAGGTAGAGGAAGGCCCAATCAACCTTTAAAAGAAACAATACCCATTCAAAAATCTTATGACTCTTCCAGGTTCACTAAATTTCACTTAGAATACCTAAGTCCGGACTGGCACTGATTTCATAGGGCACATCCTCAGAAGGTGTAAATCAGAGCAACTCCATTGACTTCAAAAGTCTGCTGAGTCTCTGGCTCCAGATGTCTGTGTGCAGTCATTAATTCCTCATTTCAGTATACTTTTAACACAGCTAGAAGAGCAGTAGAGGCTAAAGTTGGTGCAGTTGTTGCTAAGTAAAAAAATAATTTAAATATTAATAGCTGAAAATATTCTACATATATTCTGAATAGCAGCTGAGGTTTATTCCATATATCCAGGTTCAAAGTAATTTTGCTTTGGGCTTCAAAGCTCACTTTCAGCTTCAGCCAGCTTCCATTGTTAAGGTTCCAGGATAAAGTTCAGTAAGGTTTACTATGAAGAGTTAAGCCATTAAAGTATACTGCACACTTTTTCATGTATGGCGTGCCTACTGAAATGGAAGTCTTCAAAAGCAATAATCTGAATATCGTATTATGTCAGTCAAAAGAAGACCTGGCCCAAATATCCCAGTCGGCACCATTTCAACCATTCTACAATCCAATTACTCATATCATGTGAGACTTTCCAGCTCTATGAATGTAAACTGTTTGCACTCAGGCAGCTAGGGTTGTATTGATAGGGTTGTACATAGTGAATAATTTTGTCAAAATACACTGTTTCAAATATACTTGCCAAAAGAGATGAAACACGTAGGCTTGCTGCCTCAAGTACAACTGTCTGGCACATATGACGGTGCAGGCTACACATTAACATCTGCAATTCCAATTAAAAATGATGCACAAAATAATATTGGGAGCAAGTATTATCCCCTCATACAAGTGATTCTCTAAAATTTGAAACAATCCAGAATAAATTAACATGGAATAAATTAACTGGTGTCATTTAGCATACAAGTGACTTCTGAAAATGCTACCATTAGCTAGTCTGTATAAGTCATTTTGAAAGATGATAAACACTTTCCTTCTCAGATCAGATAAATGAGTGTGTCCTGCAAGGCCTTCTGTATACTCTTGAGAAGTACGTACTCCAACAGATCCCCAGAAATAGGATTCCAAGATCCCTACTGTGGCTCCACGATTTCTGGAGAGTTTCGGGAAGAGAACACCAGCCTGAAAAACAGCGGTTAGAAAGTGCTGTTCCTTCAAATTCCTCCATCTCAACAGAAGCAACATTTCTGGTGCTTTCTACATGTATGAAAGAAGAATGAGTTCAACCTTGCCATCATTATTTCTGAAATTTGGGTTCATCACCTTGCATCATACTGTTCTATTCTTCCAAGAATTGCAACAGCATCTTGTGATAGAAGTACACAAAGAATTATACATGCACACCCCAATGACAGCCCAGTAAACCTGGTGTCAAGCTGGTGAATCACACCAAGTTCTCACATAATCACCTCTGAAGTTTTGGTTCTCCTACTGACCATGTGTATAGCAAGCTGGGGAGGCCTCACATCATTATGAGCTTGGATGAAAAGATAAAGCAGAGTGCTGGACATACTATTTTTGACAAGGTCAGGAAATAAGACTTACACAAGGGAAAGGAAAAAAGTATACTGTATCTTACACTCGCCTGGGTGGGATACAGAGCCAAATACTGGGGAGGATGGGAGGTTTTGCCCAAAATACGTTGTGTCACCTAGCAGGAATTTGATTCTCCAGAAACAGAAAGAAACTGAAATGTGTAAGTGTAAGCAAATATGAGGAATCAAACCTTACTACTTAAATGGGATCCACTAATAACTGACCAATGCTATATGGCCTTATTTCTCATTATTTTATTGAAAAGGTAGTTTAAGAACCCAGCAACTCATCAGCTCAACATAATAGCAAATTTTTAAGACACCTACTATCATCATCTTTTCACCTGTATTTGGCTGTTTAAATCTAGAATTTGGGATTTCCCTCCCACACTTAGTACATGCACACCATCCTAAACAGCATCATACAATCTCCTGCTCCTGCACCTCTTGGAGACAGGCAGGAGTAATCTGGGTTACTTAATCCCTAGCACAATTAATTCCATTTGGGTGGTTGACAAAGCTCGCTTTCAATTTACATCATGATCTCACCTCACGCATTTCTTTCCTGCCAAAATGCCACATTTAAGATGCCACCAGCAAAGCATGTGGGGTAACAGAGACCACCATGCTTGGAGCAGGCAGGGAACTGAGTGCTCCTCTGTGCTGTGCAGACATGCCTGTTGGCATAGACCATACACTTGGAGGGAGACGCAAAGCTGTTGGCATAGGCCATACACTTGGAGGGAGACGCAAAGCTGACTGCAAGCTGCTGAGCCACTTCCCTATGAATTTTGTTTATTTCTGCGGCTTGGCTCCTAAGTTTCTTTTCCCTCTCCTTTCAGACTTATGCTGTAATATGGTCACACTGCAGAAATGTGTATCTCGGTAGGTATGATATTCTGCACAGCCAAATAGCCCTCTGATATTTAGGCTACTGCTCCCGATTCATCAAGGCTTCCTTGATGACTTACAATGGCTTGGTCAGGTCACAGGGTGCAGGCTGCAATTTCCTTTGCCTTTTTGCTTGCATGAATCACGAGTTTACAGACTGCGTATGTGTCCCTGGCTTTCCTGGCCAGCTCCAGGCATCACTGCATCACAGCGGCACCTGGTGGGGTGGGCCAGGTCTGGAGAGCACCGCTGCCCGCGCTTGTTTTGTTCCTGCAGGTCTTCGTAACATCTGCTGATGTTTAAAGTTCAGAATTAGTATTGCTGAACCCTGCCCTGGTATTGGCTAAAGAGATGCTGGACAGGGAACAGACTGAACTGAAAGCCACATCTTGGAAACAGCCTGCAACCGGAGATATCCAGGAGATGCAGCACACAGCACCAAAAGGGAAAACAAAATCTGACAAATAACTCATCTCCAAGGCCTCTCAGCATTTGATTCATTAGCTATCATTAAAAATTTATGGAAGTATATTAGAAGTAAAGCTCAGTTCAAGCAGACACATGTATTCTAGCAACAGAGTGACACATTGAGCCCTTCTCTTTTGATTACTGCCTTCAATCTCATCATTTTTATTTTATGGGACACAAAGCATCAAATTCAGCTTCAGAAATACAGTGTTCAAAATATAGTGGCCAATAAATGTTTCATCTTTTTCACAAACTAGACCTTAAAGAGCTTCGGTTATTTATTTTTTATAGCAGCAGCATAAGTAAGTGCATGATACAGTAAAGGATACTGATCTCTGAAGACCTCAGATTATCTTAAACTCTTAAACCCTGTGTTTGTGGTAGTTTTCATTATTTATTTTAGAGTATAAGAAAGTGGACAGTGGAGGCTGACAGTTTTGCAGAAAAAGAGCCTAGCAAAATTTTGGTTAGATTTATAGGTCAAACACCACATTACAAAAGAAATGGTTTATTCCCCAGCAGCCAAAATCACTGCAAAACATTTACATTAAAAGTCAGCACACTGTTGCTACCCTTCATCTAATCACTTTAGTCCTTACACTATGGCCAAAACTGAACACATGCAAGGAGTTTAAGGGCTCCCCCAAAGGTACAGCTGCCTTAAAGGGGCTCTACTAGCAATTTGCAGACTGAAGCCAGAGCACAGGACATTGCTGCAATCTCCAGATGCTCCGGCATGCATTTCAGCATACATGCAAATGAGTACCAGCCATGGTAGCCTGTGTTGGCTGCTTTCAAGACCACCAGTTCTTGATTAATTTTTAAAAAGTGCAAGTTCATGGCATAAGAAGTGGAAAGAAAGAGGAATAAAAGAAAAATTTAGAGTGCTTTATTCCTTGAAAACACCCAGAAGGAAGATCAAAATATGAAAGTAAGGATTTTTATCTCTTTAAAAAAACCCACCCTTTGAATTATGGTTGCTGAGCTAACTGAAGAGCTAAATTAAGTTAGATCTGCCGCAAGTATAATTTTAAATCACATGTGATCTTAACTGGGTTAATTAAGAACAAGAAGAAATAAAGTCTTAAGTTAAGAAGCATACAAATTAAACTACAGAAATATTAGCTTAAAAGGCAAAAGACACCATTAAAGTAAAAGAGGCTTTTACTATCATTGTCTGTGCTTGACACACATTTTAGGACCAATCTCTCAGTGCTGTAATGATACTGGCACCATTTTCACGTATCTGAAATAACACATTTAAAAGACAATTCTGAATGTAAGCATCTCTCTCTTCCCCTTAATTCTTCATGCCAACATTAAAATGTTATAGAAAAACAGTGTTGCTACTGTACAAAATGACTGTATACTCTTCATATGAAATACTGTGATCAATTCCTGTGATACGTGCAAGGTATACATATGAAGAATTGTTAGAATACTTACAGGCACTGGAAGAGTCCTACAGGATAGGGACTGGAACACTGATGGGAAATCATTTAGCTTAAAGGTGAGATATCTAATAGAAAGCATGTTTGAGGTTTGAGAAACAAGACAAGATACATTAGATATTCCTATTTATAACATATAATTAATTTGTGGAATGCACTGCTACCACACCACACTGACATCAAAAGCTAAGCAGGATTCAGATAAGTTTGATCTGGTAAGCTGAAAACAGGACACAGCTATATTCTTATGTTCCTATCAGACAATATGCTGTAACTAGAGTGACAAAGGATGGGTACCCATGCTAGGGAAAAAAAATATTCTATCATTCTACTTCTCAGTGCACTGAACTGAATTATGTCAGGTTAAGTGTTGTCACACTGCATAATCTCAGGCCATATCACATCTCCAAAGACACAACTCAGTATAATGTGTAGGACAGTGCACTCAAATTTGTTACAGATCTGAACTGAGGTGGGCAGGGAGTTAAACAGCACCTGTGACAGTAGTAAAAACTATGTTAGAATATTTCAATTTAAAATGCTGTCCAAATCCAGAAACAGAAATTGCTCAAAGACATAAAACATCTGCCTCTCCTCTTTGAGTCTCTTGTCACCCTATCTAACTTCATATAATTACAGACTGCGCTTAATGTCAAAGAAATTCGAGGGCAGCTCTCATTAAAACAGCTGTGAGGGTAGGAGAAGGCCAAGGACCCCTTAGTTTCTTGGAAAAAATCATAATTGGTAACTATCATAACCAATCATAATTGGTAAACATTAAAAATTCACTCCACTGAATTAAAGCTTATAAATTTTTTTGTCTATAAGATGTGACAAGAAGCGGCCACAAGAGTCAGGGATGGGAGTCTCTATATTTCCCCACTCCTTGGAAGCTTGGGCATGGTTTCTCTAACTTGGGTCTTCCGACAGAACAGAAGACACAATCTGCCTCAGCTTTTCCTAAGACCCCCATAAGTTTTCATTAAATGTAAAATAGGTAGGGAAAGAGATGATCCATGTACCTACAACCCATGCCACAGTCTTCAAATGTTCATCCCTCTTCATGAAGGATTCTGTTTACTATTCTTACTCCTTCTTGTTATTTATAGCTACTAATACGATTTTGAATAATTTCATAAAGATTGCTTTGCAAAACGGTCACCTTTGCAGAGCCTACAATTTTATTTTAAGTATAACAACAACTATGGGCAAAAACAAAAACAGAAGGAAGCAGAGATGGGGCAGCACAGCATTGGGTAAAAGGCACAACTCACAGCAACAGGATTACACACCATCTCCAAATTGATGGAGCTGAGTGTATGCATTTCTGTAGCTCACTAAAGGTGGTTTGTGCTTTGTCCGTTTTTTTTAAAACAAACTAATTTAATTGATTCCATACACAACACCAAAGGAATTATACATAAATGAAAACAAGACAGCGAGCAGCAGAGAGCTATCATTGTAATTACTATGGATATAGTGACCTTGGACAAAAACAATACATTGCACTCAAAATCCTGATGAAAGAACGCTTACTTATCAGCCTCTCCTTTATGGAAGAATATAATATGGAAAACCTCCAAAAGTCATGACTTTCAGCTATTAGTTCCTTGCCATCAACCATTTCATAGGTGCTGTGAGCGGATGACTAGATTCACTGCAGAATAAGCCTAGGGCTTAGCCTGCACATCCCCTGAGGCTGGAGGGCCAGTTTATCTGTTGTCCTACCCAGATCCCTTTACTGTCATATTCCACCATGTTCCAAAGATGCCCCCAAAGTTATTGGGGCAGTATTTTAACTGGCTCTGACATTTGCCTATAAGATTAGGGGACAGATTTGCCAAACTGACTACCTAAGGCAGGGCAGCTGTGTTATGCCAGGTACTCTCCAAATCCTACTCAGTACTCCTGAAACATACTTACTTTGTAAAGGGTTAATTTTGAATTAGCCAGCCATGGCTGACAAAATTAAAACTATTCTCTTAGTCTCTGCACCCGAATTCTGTCAGGATGTATAGTATTCTACCAAAAAAACAAACCACCAAACCCCCCAAAATTCCATCCTCTGTCCACCTATGTTACATGCTTAGATGAACCCTTTCATGCCCGACCACCCAAAATCCTTAGGTATCCTTAGTGACTCTGAATGCATGTATTTCCAAACAGAAGCTGGGCAGGATGCAAGCAGAGGACACTTCCGCATGCGAAGAGACCCTTGATTACCCAGCCCTGCAGGCTGCAGGCAGTGCAGTGCAGTGCAAACAGCATGAACATCTCAACCACTGTCCCCCAGATTTCTGAAGGCAAAGAGAGCCCTCGCGACAGGCTGTCCCCAGAGTGACAGGTAAGTGGACATAGATGCATGTGAAGAGGAGCGCTGCATAAGCCACACCCTGCCTTCCACTTCCTGGCTTCCAGGTACCGTATTGCCTTTTGCCCTATCTTCCCAAAGGTACAAACACAATGTTTAATTATTTGCAGGTAGCTACTAACATGTCTGGCAGCTTGCAGAACTGAGACCTGGGTCTCTATTTTAGTATTTGCTTCTCAAATTACAATCTTTAAACAGGAATTTGAGGACTTTGTAAAATAAAAGGTAATGTTTTTTGCAAGCCCATGCAGCCCCATAGCTAACAAGTCTCAGCAATGAGATTTCTAATTTGGCTTTTCATATGTTTATAAGGAGATTCCCCAAAAGCAACTGGAGGTTTGATGTTTGATAGCCCCACATGCTTTGAGAATCCCCGTATCATAATTCTATAATAATGGTTCCCTATTATTATACAATTCTGAGCAATTTATTGCAGAATTAGTGATGTTTACATGACTTTCATTACTTTCTGAGACCAACAGGTCAATACTAGTTCATTCAGCAAGTGCCAATAATAACTTTCAAGGCGTAATTTAGCAGCCACCACTCTTGAGCAGCCACAACTCTTTCCATTTTCTGCTACAGCAGCACTGCCATTTTGACCAGCCCCAAGCTGCCTTAGCTCCACGATGCTGCGAGTAGTATGCAAACAACCAACAAAATGTTGCTGGCACCATCTGGTCCTTGGAAACCTGCCAATCAGCTTCCAAAGCACAGAGAGGAGCTTGTGCTGGGATATCCGTCCTTTCTGGAGGTACGGCTTTTGCTGCTGTCCTCAGTAGCCCTCCCAATAGGCAGAACATTGATTCTTTTATGAGAAAAAAATCTGCAATCTATTAACAATTTCCATCATGCTCGTTGAGATGACCTTATCTCCTCAGTTACGGGACATCTACATCGTTAGGTCAAGAGGCAACGAGACGAAGTCATAGCAGAACATTTTGTCCTTCACAGTTATAACTAACCTGAACCTTCAGAAAACAAGTAAGAGGTATAAAGAGAATATTTTGCTAGTCACTGAAATGCAGCTAGCTTTGAGAAGAGCAGATTTTAAGCACACAGCATCATCCATCAGCGCTTCAGAGATGAAGTAGGAGCCATGGTGGATAACTTTCACAGCCGACAGTAAACAGGCAGGAAGCTTGCAAGGATGATGTCTCCAAATCTGATCCACACACAAGAAATAACAAACTTGCATATGAAAACAGTAAAAGATCTTTCTGACCACGTTAAAACATCTCAATATTAAAGGAGGGGGGAGGGGAAGATAAAAGAAGAAAAAGCGGGGGAGCATGTCATAGGCCTACAGGGAAAGAAAATCTTCCATAAATTCCATACTGAGATTGCTAACAGTTACCTGAAATGCTGAAATGCAGTTTATTGATTTATCATAATCAATAATAACTGGTTTATGATATTGTGAATTTCACCTCTTTTATATATACTTGTAATTAATGCACACAAAGCATCATTTTTTGTCCTATTTTTCACAAGATAGCTTGGGTTTTAACTACAATTGATATTTCCTTCCTAATGCTTCTGTGAGGCTCTATTTGCTGTGGCTTTTGGCTGCCTGTGTACAAGGCAGCAGGCACTGGCTTGAATGCTGTGACATATCTATTTAATTAACTCAGCTGTTGTGCCTACAGTGTGAAGTACCTAACAGTAGAGCCACATTGGAAAGGGGGACTCATAAAAGCAAGAAAATAACAGTGCCACTTCAAAAAGTAAACAAAAATGAAATGTGCTTGAAAAAAATACAGATAAACACATTCCTGTCTGTTTTGACACATCACTTATTATTAGATACTGTACAATATCATGGACGACTTTTAGAAGTACTGCTTCATATTTAAAATACACCTCCTTTATCTTGAATAAAATCAGAATTCATCTGCGTGTGACCAAAAATACACCATCTACTTAAAAAAATCCAACAGCAAACATTTCCTGGTGATAGTGTGCTTTTACTTACGTTTATACAGTGCCCATTTTTAAAAGTGCTTCTGTGTATCTTGGCATAAGACATAAAGCAGGAACATCCCTCAATGCAAGTGGATATTGCCTTTTCCTTGAAAGTCCGTAATACCAAACTGAAATAAACAAATTAGTCTGTTTATCAATCTGTCATTTTGCAGCACTCTGAAAGGAAGGAGTTAAAATAAAGGATTCACTGGAACTGAAGATTACACACCCATCACACATGAAAGCTTTATGCAAATTAGAAAGTATCCCCTGCCCATCATGAGTTGGGACACAAAATAAGGGAGTTGAATCAGTAAAAAGAATACAAAAAAAACACAGTACCATACTCAGTTTCTTTGAGATGTGCTGTGTATACGGTCACAGCAGTTGGTAAATATGGGTGAATTAGTTAACTGCTACAGAAGAACAGCATTCACTAGAAATACATCTGTATTCAAGAAGCCCTCCTGACCGTGGGACAAATGGGACATGGCAACTTCAATAACAGCCTCTGGGATCCTTCGCCAACCTAGAGAACCTCTGCTTGCATGGCAGATGGAAATTCACACAGTTACGTCAAGTAAGCAATTGCCCACTCTTCTTAGGTGGCTGTTGCACTCCCACATTTTCCAGAGAGCTGAGGGGGCCGTCAGTGGCTCCTGAACTGAGGACATTGGTGTCAAGGTACTCAGTGCATGCGACCCAGGATTTTCTTCATACCACTGGTGACAAATGCAGAGGAGAGCCCTGTTTAATGATATGCCTACCTTGCGGGCACAACTGTGCCATAAAAACTTATGTAATATAAATATATATTTAGTCTTGCCTTATACACACTGTCACACACATCTTCAGCTAGACATATAGATACAAGGTAACTTGCCCACAAACTCAGAGCAGAACCAAAATGGCAAATTTCTAATTAACATTTTGTAATCTGTCACAGTCAAGATCCAGGGGAAGAAATCCTATGCTAGCATTTTATTTTCAGCATTGTCTAAACAATTAAAGTTTCTTGCAATACTTCACCTGTGGTACCAATCCAGAAGCCTGTAAATTAAGAGAGATGCACCTGAATCTATTTCTGGTGTAAGACAGACCATCAACTTGGAAGCCAATTAACTGCAAAGAAAATCATTTCTATTGAAGCCGATTTTCAAGACACTCAAGAGACTACATCCCCCACAAGTAAGAGCAGAGGGAAAGATACAAACAGAAAAATTCTCTATTAGAAGACCATCGTACAAGTGCAGACCTAGAAATGCACTGACCTTTCCTGCGACCCTTTTAGAAGAGTGACTTTTGTAAAGTCTTTGGTTTTTTAAGGACAGCATTTCAGTACTTTTCCTAAATCCACAATACGCTTCGTAGCTCTTCCCTGGAACGAACCTATCTACACGAATACTTGAAGATTATTTTCTTCATTCTCACAATCTGAATTCACTACAATTCACCTTCAGTAGTACCTTTCTATAAGGTGATGCTAAAAGGAAAGTTTTGATGTCTAACTCCACTTCTGTAGAACTACTATTATACAATACATCAGTCCACTAAATAATGCAATTCAGAATCTCCAAAGGAAAGCATTTAAAACCTTTATTTTAACCAAACTGGCTGCCTAGGGTTCTGTAAATATGGGGTAAACTCTCATTCAGCTATTCAGATTGGCACATCTGCTAACAGATCTCGCAACTGTTAAATGCCTGAGCTACACTTTCGGTTTGATCCAGTGGATAAAATTCTTCTCATTAGGATCATGTTCAGCAAGAGCACGAACTGATTCCATTATTCTTACTAGTTTGTAGGAGAAATAGGAGAAATGTCAGCTCCTCAGAGCTTGCTCCTTTGTCTCCAGGGACTACTGCATAGCATTCTTCACCACTTGAGGACTTACTTTTCTCAATGGCAAAAGTACTGCCTTACCCAAGAACCCAACCTAGATGGAAATAATTAGTCAGCATCAAGAAATTTGAATGCTTGATTTATTTAATTGAAACTGGCAGAATAAAAGGAAAAAAATACTGCTGTAAATGCCAGGAAAATTCAATGAAGAAAATATTAAAAAGCAAATAAATCAGAAAATGAATAATGAACTTTCTTGTATACATTCAGAAATCTCCAAGGACAAACAAAACACTAGCGTTGAACTGCAGTACTCTAGCTTTCTCCTTAAAGTCTCTTTAACAGGGTGGCAATTGGTAGTTAGTCAAGACAAGCAACAACACTGATGCAGAGTAAATTTCACCTTAATTTTAGGCTTTCATTCCACCATTTTCTTGCCTAGGTATTTCAAACAGGTTTCTCTTCTGCTGAATGGCAAGGAGGTATTCATTTCCTTTCTTGTTATTTTTCATATTTCTCCTACTTAGTTGCGAACTTAACACTTGAGGCTCAACTCTAGAGCAAACTCATGTTACTCTTCACTGCCTGACCCCAATCCAAGCTAAACCTGCAAGAGTATCGTTTTTTTCACTGATGCAAGGTTCCATCAGCGCAGAGCCAGGCACTGTAGACCCTTATTCTTCCTCATCTACTGCATATTTCACCATACTGGGAGAATCAGTACCAAAATGGGGAACTACCAAAGGAATACCATCCTGTATACTCTTTTCCACTATTTCTTAAAATAGCATATAAATAACCTAGCCTATCACAACAATTCTTAAGTAGGTCATTGCATTTTAGAAGTGAGCAGTTTTGCAAAACATAACACCGTTGCATTTGTTAGGAAAAAACACTTTCCTTAGCCTGAGGGCGGCCCGACTGGCTCATCCCCTTATTGCTGTATTGTCATGCAATAACCTACCCCCATTTCACTAGGGTGCCATATATAAGGCCTCACATTCAGGGAAGCTATAAAACCATCAATGGCAGATAGTCTGCGTCCAGCTAAGGTCTAGTGAGAGCGATGTGAAAAACTAACAGCAGGAAACTTTACTGCTGTCATTTGCTATACTTGAGGTGAGCGCTACATTTCCAGTACAAGGGGCTGACGTCTACTGGGCACATGTGAGGAAGCTCAGGTGCAACCTTTCCAATTCAGAGGTCTCTCTTGGCATTCACTTTTATCAGCTCCAGTGCAATATTTTCAAAACCTTCCCCTGGGTGATGTCCTTCAAGCCTTTTCTAGGTATCCAGTCTCAAATTTGATTTTCCTCCTTTTATTCTCCCGATTCTTCAAAGATCATTCCAGAAACCTCATTTCAAGTCTCTTTTAACGTAAGCAATTCATCCTCATACACGCGGAGCTGTTGATTCACCTTTTCTTTAATTTCATTTTGCCTGGCTTTCATTTGAGCTATCTCAATTTTAACCTCTGTAAAAGCTCCATCTACCTTGTTTACTGTTTCGTTGATTTGAAAGATTTCCTCCATTAAGTCCTTAAGCGACAACTCCATGGCTGGTTTTGGCTCCAGCTGTTTGTCAGGAGAGGTCAGCCACCGCCTCGGTCTTTTATTTGTCTGAAGCAACATTCAAATTATTTTCAGAGCAATTGTTTTCTTCCCATTTCCTGCCATCACCGCTTGAAAATAATAACAAATTACCTCATTCTAAGGAGGGCTTCATCTCTTTACTTCATTATCAAGGGCAGGGAGCAAGAACATTTCAGAGGCTGGTCCCCTGCACAAATTTCCTTGAATCTTGTTTGGGGATTAATAGTGCAGAAACAGTTCAAAGTTATTTTCTACATGCAAACCACATCCTGCAGGAAAGTAATTGAGGCTGGTCAGAAAATTCACCTTCTTAAAAGGCAGGTAAGTCTTAGATCTTATGAACAAGCAAACCAGTGGCAAAAATCCCGCACTGAAAACTTACACGTAAAAACAAGCTGCCTTTTTTTTTTCCTCCTTTTTCTTTTCTTTCTTCCAGCTCTAGTTAGTGGGATCAACTCCTCAGCCTTACAGGAAGCCTGGGGCAGCTCTGGAAATAGGTTTCCTGCCTTCATATGTAGTTGCCAGACTATCTTCTCTCCTCTAAACACATACAAAATGTGCTCAAAGGAAAACAGCCAACACACAGAAGCGACGAAAGAGTAGTCTTAGACAGCAAAAGCGTCTTTCTCCAGCAAACCTTTACACTTTATTTCACGTATCAGTCAGTTGATGAGGAAGATACAGAGACTTACGATGTGCAGTTAGGTGTGGGTTCTGCTTATTTGTTTTTTAAAAACATCATTAATGTAAATCATACCTCAGCTTTACAAAACCTACCTGACAATTAGCATATTGTAGATTAATATTTTATACTTAAAATCAAGGTTTTGTTTGCTTCATTTTTTTTTTATTACAAGCACACTGCCTCCTCACATGCACAGCAAGGATCACACTGAGATCTATGCGCTGCCATATGCACACAGAAATACAGACCACTGAAGCCCATATCATTTAGGATGGGTTTCAACTAATTCAGCACTAGCTAACTACAAATTATTCAAAATAACTCCCCAGCAAACCTACCCTTCCAGGGGAAACGTATCCCACCTTTACTGCACACTTTTCTTTAGATGAGATGATCCATTCTCTTTAGAGCCCCTTCCCTACCATGACTGCACTGAAAGCTGGACAATTAGCTTATATCTGATGCCTGACTTTTAGACATCTAATTTGAAGTGAAAATGAATCCCACACTTCTACTTTTTTTTCCAAGTGGATTAATTTGTAGCTTTAACATTAAATTTCTGCTACATTAAGGGATGAAGCTGTATGTTTATTGGGAGTTACCTTTCTAACTCTACAAAATCTTTTCCACATCAAAAAACAGTTTCAGTACTACCTACAAATTACTTTTCCAATAAATTTATTGCTGCATTGTATTGTAAGTCCCTTTCTTACACTACAAATCTGTGAATCTTACAAAGCAGAAATCTAAAGCTGGATTTCTAACCTATTTAAAGACACCTAACTATACAGATTTAAAAATGCTTTAAGTGGTTCCCCAAGCTCCACAGGAGTACCCTGACAGACATTTTAGATTTCTGACCTTTGACTTACGGAAGGTAAATATTTGCAGAGAGAAGATGGGTTATCAGATTGTTTCATACATAAACAGGGCAGTTTCTTTGTAAGAATGCTGATGAAAACCCAGATTTGTCTTTTTCTGTCACAAACGAGCATTTTAAGAGTAAAACCTCCTTCCAGAAAGAATATCTTGATGTAAAGTCTTAACATATACTCTTAATCAGAGGACTGTAAATTCTTCCAGCAGTGATTACTAATCTCTACCTAGGAAGGGAGAAGTGGAAAAAAAGAAGGAACATAACTGTACATTAAAAAAAAATTAAAAATCACAGGTTTTAGATTTCAATACCTTCTTCTTGCATTATAAGATAAACAAGCAGATTTTATCTATCCTGGTGCAATCTATTTGGTAAGACATAGGAAATAAGACAAGCCAGCTGGGTCTTGAGTCCCATTCTCACTGTGGCCCCTTTTCGTTGCCAGACCAGTGTAAACCAGCCTCTATGTAAAAGAAATGAAGCCCAGATTAACGTACGGCACAGCACAGTGATTCTATAGTTATTAGGAGAAATCCAGAACAGGATGTTGGAAAATCATACAAGCAGAATCTAAAGAGACAGAGGCCACATCTGGATAGAAGATTAAATGCAAGCGTGCTATACATATACAGGACAGCAAAATGAAATTACTTGGACCTAAACTGAGACATATCACAGTGATGACACAAAGAATAAACAGCAGCACTATGAGCTATGTTTGCTTACCAAGCAAGGAATGAAACTTTATGAAAAGTTATTTAAATGATCATAATGCTGGGACACAAAACCTGCACATTTGCAGACTGATATTTCTAATCTTTACTTACTGTCTGCAATAGTGATTGTAGAAAATAAACCACTAAAAATTCCTAGCCAAGCAAAAAGCCTGATAATTTGACTTCCTGGCTTGGCTTCCAAAGACTAATGCAAAGTTTAGTAAGCCGCACAGTCAAATAAATCTTTTGACTACAACTTTTTTTTTTTTGGGGGGGGGGAAACAGTAAATACTGTATTTTCTATATTATATACCAGAACTACAGTCACAACCCAAGAATGTAGATCTTTCGCCCATTCATTACAGAAAATATTGCCTGAGGGAAACTGCTTTAAACTGATTTATGTGTTAGACACAGAAAGACAACCCAGTCAAATTGGACAATGTGGCAGATGGTAACGGATTTATGCATATTTATGTAGCATGTATTTACTTGTTGACTTTGTTATTCATTTTTTGCCCCTTCCAAAAGTAGATGGCAATTCATAACAACTGTGATGCTGTGCCTGGCTAACACTCCCTTCGCAGCCCCTTCCTCTGGACAGGCTAAAAAGCAGCATGTTTTGTGCAGCTATTTTAATTGTTTTACAGTTTTATTGCAAAACATCCTGTCTGTTTCACTTGCTTCCTGAGGCTATCATAACAATGTTAGCTGCTACTGCTTAAATCTGCCCCAGTTATCTGTTTTTACAGTTACAATTAAAGTCAGTAAGTAGTTCACCAACAAGTTAACATTAATTTGTCTTTTAATTTATTTGGCCTTTTAAATTGAGTAACTCACTAAGGCAAGGGATGCACAAGGTTCAGTCATTACACCTTTTTGCAATAATGTGCTTCTTGGTTCTTTTCCAACAAAACATTCAAGTACTCAGTCACAAGTGCTTTATTTATTTTAAATTACTTCAGGAAAGGCAAAATATATTCACACTGCATTTAATATGCATATGTTTTACTTAACACTAATACATATACCACCAATTTAAAATTCTACCAACAGAGCAATCTGAGAACAGTTTCTAAAGCCTTGATGCACTCAAACTGCTACACACTTACACATCCTTATATTACTAAGGATTGCTTACAGAAGGCATCAAAACTGATGCCAAAGCAAAGACCATAAGGATCCAAATAACCAGAAAACAACAAACTGCTTCAGTGCTGGTATCATTTTCTAATGCAGACACAGCAAATGTAAAAAAGATGTTATCAAAAACTCCTGATACCCTTGGTTCTGATTTAAAATGCAGCCCTATGCCTGTGTGCCATCTATAGCAACTGATACAGTAATACCTAGACACATATTTCAGCATTTAGGATAACATAAACATGTTAATACATAAATAAATTAAAAGCTATAAATAAATGCAGCTGTATATTGATTACCCATCAATCTAATGTATATTTAAATAAGCCTCCCAAGCTGCAGGGAGAATCTCCAGAGAGGGTTTTATGACTATGTTGTCTAAATTGCTTTTAAGCTAAGCCTAAACGAAGCTGGTGCAGCTTCCCCATGTTTTTGATAAACATGCCCTTTGCCTATGGGCACCATGAGTCTGTTTAAAACCCTGCTAAGAGGAGAGGGGGTACCACCCACCTCAGGACTACTCCATGTTAAATTAGATATGAGGGGATGGTGAGCAAAGACTCATCAAATGGTCATTTACTCTTAGAGCTATTCATGCTCAAGCAAGAAGCAGTAGAGAGCAGGGAGAGAGGGAGGAAAGCTTGGGGAAAAAAGCTGAAAAGGAGAAAAGATTAAATGAAAACAGCCGCTATCATCTAGCAAAAAATAAATCCTCATAAAAATAAAGGAGAAAAGTATTCATTCAGTCCCTCCTGTGTGATTAAAGCGTTTGAGTCCTTTTCTCACAAACCTCCCCCATGATGACCAAAGCTTTTAACTGTTACTGCCATCTTCCTCCCAGGTCTCCAGACCCCTTTGAGCTGCAAATGCTCTTCTTACTCAGCTGTGCTCCTGAGCATCTACAGCCTCCAGCCTTCACCTTTCTACAGCACAGCAATCAACAACTAACACAAATATTTGCACCAAAAGGACAACTTAGCAGCAAAAAAATTGAAACAAAACAAAGCAGTTTATTTCTAAATGGGGGGGCAGGGAGGGTGAGGAGGGTGTGTCAAAAAAGGAGATAATAAAATAGATGGGATTTTCAACAAATTTAATTTTATATTGACAAGAAAAATTAATTTTGCACCCATTTGGTTTGATTTCAGCATTTAATAGCGCATACTATCCTTATAGATACACAACACAAATAACACAAAATAAACCCAAATAAAAAGAACCAACCCACACCAGTGAGATATCTTTCTGTTTCTCCCGTGCAGCCAGCAGAATGTTCAAGCTGCCGTGGGATTTAGTGCAGTGAGTTGCGGAAATAAGAAATCAGGCTGTGCCTCACCTTAGCACTGAGGCCACACAATATGAAGAAAAATGCTACAGCTGAAAGTGGTCGTTGGTCAATTACTCACCCTTTAAAATCCTATTATCTTCCAATTCTGCTGAGGAAAAAAAGGCACCGCTGAACACAGAAAGGCAGAACAAACACTATCTTTTCAACCAAATGTGTCCAAAAGAGGCTGTCTCTCCATATGCTGCCAGTCACCCAGCTGAAAGGCTTGGTTCTGACTGGGTGGCTCACAGCACCAGGCAAAGTTAATGATATTTTAGGAAGAGAGGTATATGTAGTAATATTTGACTTCAGGCTGTTTAGCACATTGTGGCTATGGAATAAACAACAGAGATGAGCTCGAGATAAAGCAGATAAAAGGAATGCAAAACCCAGCCAAAAGAAAGACTTATGCCTGGCAGGTAAAATACAAAACTATGTGTCAAGAAGAACATTCAGTAATGAAGCAGCAAGGCAGATTTAAAATGTATTTCCAGCAGAGTGTAAGATCAGGGCTCTTGCCATCCCATAGACCTGCTTGAGTGCACCCACATCAGTATATATTTTTACACTGATAAAGACATAAATTATAATAGACAAAGACTTATCAGATGCCATTCTGTGCCATAGCAGGATGAAAAGAATAAAGCTTTGTTCTGGCATAAAATTAGGTAAGACTTTTTATAAGTTGCCCAGCAATACTATATCCTACAGTCTGAACCCCAAAGATCTTTGAAACATCCCTCCCAGTTCTCACATTTACATCTCAATAACAAAAGCATTTTAACATAATTAAAACGGGGCCACTGCAGGACTGCATTTTCCCTGCTCTAAGGAGATGAGACTGCATCGGGTATAACCTGAAAGGAAGAAAAGGAGGCTACGAGATTCTGCACAGCTCCCCAGAGCACACAGGTCAGCAGGACCATATCAGAAGGAAAACCACTGCAGAAAGTTGCGCGGTTAGAGCTCCTCTTCTATGGCAGTAACAGCGTGAGGGACTATTTCCCAGGGACAGAAGCCCTCTGCTGGTCAGGACTTCTTATAAGATGATTTACAGCGACTGAATGCACACAGGCTTTAATTTATCACTGCTTTTCCTACATCAAAGTAAAGCCATGAATGAGGAATGCACAAACACATTTCTCATTCCTTATGAGGAAGAACTGGCTAACCAGATTACAGCAATCTAATATTTTTCGTTCTTATTAACTGGGTAACTTCTGGCTTGTTGTTTCAAAATATGACATCCACCCCATAGCTAAACAAATAATCACTTTCAAAAAGTGTCCATGACTTAAACAGCCCTGACCTCACATACCCACTCGACACCTCTTCACTGTTCACACAAGAATGACAAGAACCACTCAAACAAACCATGTTACCAAATAAGTACTAACCACTATAATTTGTTTTAATATTTAAATGCATTACATTTTTTCAAAATATTTAATATTTAATTTGTTATTAGATATTTGGATTGTATTTAGGTTTCCAAAATTATGTTTAATCCTAAAACAATGCATTACCTCATCTTCCCATGAAACTAGAATATTGGTCTTTAAAGCAAAATCAAATCTATTTGGCTTTGACAAAATCAAATCTATTTTTAGCTATCGGCTTGGTAGCTGTGGCATTGAAATTGGTTTATTGCATTTTTGGTGCCTTTTCAGATGTGAATTTATTTTCTTGCAAGACATACATAAGTAACTTTCTTTTTAGAGTCATCCCTCATGTTCAACAGTAAGAATTAATTCTTGATTTCTAAAAGATTCTTGAATTCTTGATTCAAGATTCAAGAATTCTTGATTTCTGCAAGAAATCAAAGGCTTTTTCCAGCCGAAAAAGAGCCTCTATATAAAAAGTCAGTCTTTGGATACACAGATTTTATGCACACAAATATATAAACACACACATGATTCCTTGTCTCCACACTACAGCTATTATTATTTATTTATTGTTACTACCAAGATGCCAGGGGACTTTAGTCAAGAATCACTTTACAGTCTAGTTCTTCACTCATGCACCAACAGTGAAGGTTGATTTTCACTGCAAATTCAGCCCCTAGGATGCAGCAAACCTCTGGGAAAAAAAATAGATAATTATGATCTTCACACACCTTAGTCCGATCCTCTTACAGTTTCGCAGCTCAGTGTGTTCCTGCTCAACATCTTTAAATCCACTCAGAATAAAGAAATCAATGAAAATATATGAATAAAAGACATCCAATGCACAGTCCTACATTTGTGAGTTCTGCTGTATGGTGGAAGCACTGTATTTCTAAACCTATACCAACAACTAGACAGTAAACCAATGCAATACATCAAGTCTACCAAAAAAATCCTGCTATTTAAATCTCCTTAAAAATCATTTTAAAATCCAGTATGGCAGGATCCTTAAAAATTAATCCAATACCATTATAAATTAATTGCATATTAATCTTTTGTCAAGAAAAGGGTGACCAGCATGGCAGAGCACACTACTTCTGTACATGTGTAACCCTGTGCAGCTGGTCAATAACAGATAAGTCACTGCTCGACTGTCAGAGTATGTTTTGTGTGTCAGTCTAAAAACCACATTTGCCTACTACCAGTAAGCAAGACTGAATGTTTACCCATCCAGCTCAAAAATCCAGGTTTATAGGCATCAAAATTTGCCCATGCATCTGAGTTCAGCCTTTTCCATCAAAGTAATACATGAATGTAAATACAATGGATTTCACCTAAAAGAGATGCAGTAATCTGTCCTGAAGATCCGAATAAGCTACAATGAGACTCTCAGTCTTTTTAACAAGTTATTACAGCAGCAACCAATAGCCTCATTCACATTCAAGTGAATTCAAGTTGATAACTTAAATTGCTATTTTCTTATTTCTTAGCATCTAACTTTATAACCTGAGGTGACATTGGCCTCCTGACGATGTATTTTCTGAGTGATTTTGTATTTTTTTAAATTATAAAACAGAATTCCTATTAAATTGTGTCACACTGATAACCACTTGGGTCAACAGGAGGAATAATTCTTCAGGCTCAGCACACAGCCTTCTGTTACATGATTGGAGGGAGCTGGACTTGTTCCAACAGCTCCGTGTCCTTCTAATGTTGAAGACACCAGAACTGCACACAGTACTCCAAGTGGGGTCTCACGAGAGCAGAGAAGCAGGATCACCTCTTTTGATCTGCTTCTTTGGTCACGTTTCCTTTGATTCAGCCCAGTATACAGCGGCTTTCTGGGCTGTGAATGCACACTTACAACAACATGCTCCTACTTAGTCTTATAATATAGCTCATCATTTGATAGCTCTGACAAAGTATTTACTGGTTGTATTACAAATGTCTAGTACTGGCTTAAAAAAGCAAAGCACCATCTCAAAGTTCTATGAAAGCCCACAGATAAAATTTACATTTAATATGGAAAATTTAAAATGACTGATGTTTCTACATTAAAATCACTACTGTGAGAACAAAAATGTAGGTTTTGAAGCTTGGAGAAGACTGAATGGTGGTAAGCCAAGCTCCTGGCTAGACAGTTACAAAAGGTGGAAGTTATTTCTAACAAACTGGAACAAGTCTTAGTCCTAAATGTACTATGAAGCAAGTGTACAGCATTTAACCCACACTCCAGCAAAAACAAGCTTCCCAGGAAACTGAGAGCAGCATGGCAAACCTGCAGTATTAAGACAACCCTAGGACTGTTTCTTCAGCAAAACTTGCTCCTCATGCAGTTGCATTAACTTCAAGGAGACCTTCATAGCAGTGAGACATTCCGCCAAGTCAGTATGAGTGGCATGATCTGACCCTGCAAAGCACAGTCTACCCAAAGCCCCGTGACATTAAAGAACACATGATGTATTAACAGTATTATATTGTTACTGTATTAACATTTAACTATGTTTAAGTAGTAGATGTCAAACAGCATGCATTAGCCTCAGGCGCTGGGGAAGCTGAAGGAAGGCATGATTTGTGGTGACCCTGCAGAGCTGCAGTGACAGCATTAAACCACAGGGACGAGGATCAACCTCAATGCGCTTCACAACAGGCATTTGGTAAGGCAGGGGAAAACTGACACACATACATGCACAGATACAGAAAGAAATGAAGGATTTCATTCACCAGAATGAACCACATGGAATTTTGCCTTCAAAAAGACCAAAGACAAAAGGAGGAATGATACACAGATCCAATCTGAAACAAATCAATGTAATTGAACAAATTACTCTTCATAATGTAGAACACATGGTGCCTGAATAACATAACAAAATATAAATATTTATTAACAGAAAGGGAATCTTGCTAAAAATAAAGTCACACCAAGCATCATAAAAAAATAAGTGCAATCAACAGCATCAGATGACATCTCCAATTGCAATAATTACATCAACTATAATTAGGGAAGCACAGGCACAACATAGCACGTTGCCAATGCTGGCGTGGACAAGTCAGACAGGGTGTCTTACTTTTGCTTGCTGCAAAACACAGCCTGGCCTTATCCTGCACACTGGCACTGACGTCATCCATGCAAGCACCTCTCAAACACAAACTTATGGCTCAGGTTACAATTACTCCTATTTAAAGGCTCATTTATATTGCCAAGAAGTATAAAGAGTCTTTATAATAAATAGGAATCAAAGCCACAAATATTTATAAAACTAGCTGGACTTAACTGCGCTGGAGAAACACAGGTTTCCTATGAATCCAGCAAAGTCATTAAGGAGTGTGAATTTTTTATTGCTTTATGCAATGTGAGACTATCTTGAAATCCGCAGTACTGCAGCCAGACTAATTGGAGGGAAAGTCATGTGGGTTAAAAAAAAGAAACTAAGTGCAATGTGTTTTTATTTGTAGAAAAGCCAATGATAAACAAACATATGAATACTGATTATATTTTACTGTATCTTATTTTGAGCCAAATTTAGCAACATGCTGCACCATATTTATCCCTCTGGAGTATGGCTCCTGCCCCAACAAAATTCAGTTTAGCTCAGGTAGCAAAGGCTGATGCTTATACATACTAATGTTTCAAAACCTGACATTCATTTAGCAGGCATGATGAAAAGGTTTAAAAAAAAGTGAAGTACGAATGGTGTGTGGCAACCCAATTACAGGCCTCTCATGCATCAGGTTTCTCTAGACATACCCTATTTTCCCATGCAGATATTTCATGCAGGTAAAAAAAAGGAGTGCTTCGCTGAGGCTCCAGTGATGCTTTTAATCAGCAAAAAATTGAAAGATGGTAATGAAGTAACCAAATGCATGTGAGCCTATCTCCTTGGTAACCTAAGTAAATGTACATAAAACAGTCAACATAAAGATGTTAAGACACCTCTGAGCTGCAATGCTCAGTCCTTTTGTGGTCTCATTCTAGCAAACTCTTGTTTTCAAAATAGGTGACGGGAAAAGAGTGAGGGAAAAGAAGCGAAGACAAGCAGGCAAGTGTTAACAGAGCAGTATGTTTGGGTGCCTGATTTGACAGTTTGCAACTCATTTTGCTTTATATTCTGAGAATTCTCCCTTCTTTCCTTTCTTCTTTCCTTCAATCTTCTTTAAGACTGTGAATTATTTTCCCCTCTTTCTTTCTCAGTTTCTTTGCCTGACTATCTACCAACGTCTCTTTTACTTCTCCACTTAGATTTCTCTCCTATTCCCTCCCTTGTGAATCTTTCTGAGTCAGTAGTTTTTTTTAAGTCACATCTTCAGTTCATTACTGCTCTCTATTCTCACCCCTCAAAAAAAAAACAAAAACAAAACCCTAAGTAGAACACAGTTAATAAATGGCTGTATTAAAACTAGTATTTCCCTTGTGGAAGAAGCAGTTTGGGGGTCACTGACAGTCCTGCTGGAGACAGGATGGCAGGATTACAGCATAGCTAATTAAGTACCTTTTCCTTCAAATTCCACATGGCCTCCACTTGCACCATGCTTAAGTAAGACTCATCGCAGCAGTTATCTTCTGGACTATGAACAATATTGAAGTGTAGCACATAATATTTATATAAAAGCCCATTACAAATTGATCCTGAGAGTGGGAACAGTAATTTCACTGTCTACACAAACTATCTTTAAGTGCAGTTAAGAAATCATTTCACAGGCTCAAAGTATATAATAAAATGAAGGTAATAAGCATGACTGAGATACAGAGGGAACAAATTATCTTACAGCAATATACTCTACAGTTGTGACTGGATAAAACTGCTAATCTGCAGCTGAGCAGAAAATGTTCGATCTGAAGGGATTTCTTCATTTAAATGAAACAATCCGCTATCCTTTGATAAAACGGTGAGAACTTGAAAGTATTACACAAATGACAGAAAACAGCGCAACAGGACCAAGTCCAATAGAGAAAAATAAAAACGTTATTCATCATCTTCAGATTTAAAACGCTGCTTTAGTTGCTGAGAAAATACAAGCTAATAGAGCAGCCCAGATCATGAAGCTAGGTTCTTCCTCTGCTCTCACAAACCATCCTGCTGATGCACAACTACAAAGCTTTTTTCCTGTTGCTCCCTCCTGCCTTACTGGTACTAACCATCTAAGCTGTTACACTGAATTGATGTAATATCAAAAAAAGATTTCCTACGGAACAGCTACTTAAACACTACTTAGGAACCATGGGTGCTTTCCCGTTTGAAATTAAACGATACCCATCTTTCACAGACAAAGCATCTAACTACACCGGGTAATCTTTCAGCACAATTATTACTAATTGCTTCTTGTGATTCCATTTTCCAAACATGTTCTGACAAGAAAGAAATACACAAAGTGGTGTAGGTAAGGTCTTAGAAGTGAAAGCCAAAAGTACAATTCTAATCAAGAAACACTTCAATACATCAGATTACAGATACCTTTCTGTGCTTGTTTAAGTAGACAAGCAACATAAAACAAATTAGTGTGTTTTGAAGAAGGTGTCTGCACACGAGAGAAAAATACAGCATATCCATATTTCCAGCACAGAAGTTGCAGCTACAGCCACTGAAACTGCAAATTCTCCCATTTACAGTGCCACAGAGAACCCCCCCACAGGAACACTCCTCTAAAAGCAGATGGATTTTCTGGTTTCCCCCAGACTACATCAACTTGCTACTTGCAGATGTGGACGCTGCAGTTCACAAGCAAAGTACAAACATCAAACTGGGCTGCTGCAGACTTCAGGCGCTGACTTCAGTGGAAGACAGCCACATCTTGCTGCAGGGAAAACAGGCCAAGCAATTAAATATGCATCAGCATTAAAGCTAAACATACAAAAATAGCTTAGAGACACAATTCTGGCTTACCAGCACTGCATGCATAGCCCACATGCATATTTCGTATGTAACTATGAAGCCAAAACTTTTGTGCAATATACTTTCTGTGACACTCCCTTTACCATTGTATGCATCACTGAGACTTGGAGCAATAAAGAATAATATGACAGCACTGGCAGAAACTATGCTTTTCTTTTTACTAGAAACTTGTTCAAGATATAATTGACTACAAATATTACATCTCTTATTAACATTAATGGGAAGTACCTTATAAGTTCTCTTCCTTGGTCCTTAAGTCTTCAGTTTATAGCTTTGATCTTCCAACTATTGCTTTTGTTTTTTTCTTTACCTTTTCCTGTCTTAGTTAATTCTTAACAATGTAATTCATAGTAAAATATCTGTGAGCTACCCCACCTCAGAGCAACATCTACAGAGCAGAAACACTCACTACAGACACACATTTAACGTTGACTTTGAACAGCAAAAGGAGGCTATCAGCATCCAACATTCCATGTGATTTAATACACACTGAATCTCTGACACACCCATAGGTGCAAAAAGGAAATTCTTTTTTCCTGCACTATGACAGCTTAAAATAGTCTGACAAACTCTTGAAAGTGTCAGCAGCTTCTTAGAGAGATTAAGACAATGGATAGCACTCCCAAGCCACTAACATCTGCTCAAAACCTGCAGTTCTTCTTTTCTTCTTTCAACACTTACCCAAGCTAGCAGGCTGTTGTATAACTCTTTAAAGCACTGAACATTTAAGCATGTCACAATTGCATGTGTCTCGTTTATATAATTAGTACTAACATATGGGCCACAATCAGTGTGGGAAATCTAAAATATTCTTTGGGAAGCTATCAAACTCACAGGGATATATTTTTCAGTAAGCAAAAAGAATTAAATACACAAATCCTGCTTACAATAGGGATAGTAAGCAAATTGAAATTAGCTCAAAAGTTGTGCTTCCTCACTGTTTCAAATGCAGGATTATTCTGCTCTGTACCTGTCAGTGCCAGTACAAATCAGTATATACAGTGATAAGCAGAGAAGCCCTGCAGCCGCCACTTGGGCTGGATTTTAGCAGTGCTGTGGAAAACCATGCAATAGATAAAAACAAGACCCACTGTGAAAATGCCAACAACAGTTAACACACTGGTCTGAATATGGATTCATGGCAGATTGTATTAATCAATATTCTTTTCAGAACTTCAGCTGTCCTCTGGACATGGACATCTTTTAACATCTCCAGCAAATAACAACTGTGCTAGCAGAGACCACTTTTATGCAGGCTCATCCCAATTCTTTGTTCAGAGATAAAAGCCCAGCATTCCTAAAAATTTCTGGTCTAGGTTTTCATTCTTCTCCACTGTTTTCCAACTAGGAAAGCTGTATCTGATTTAAGCATGGCACCACCATGTTCACTAGCAGTAAACACCCCCTTCCCACCACAGGGAATGACAAACTCCAGAAGACAGGAGTATTAAACAAGGAGAGAATCAGAGCCAGAATCCATGTATTAGCAACAGGCTCTCTGACTCCCCTGAGATAAGGCTTCAGGATCAACAGTTGTGCCTGTTACTTATTAATGAATTGTTCTGTAGTACAGATCTATAAGAAACACTATCAGAAATGCACAGTGAACTGAGCATTAGGAGACTTTCCACAGTATCCAAGTGTTTGTGATTTCCCTAGGAAGTCTGACTGGCTTTCACACAGATTGAAGGAACTAGAACAGACTGGCATGCGTGTAGCAGCAAAAATTCTTTGTAAAGTAAATAGGCTAGGTACATCAAATAGCTTTGCTCTTCAGTACAGCACTACTTAGTGAGGAAAAGAAAAATCTGAAACCACTGATGATCCCACATTATGGAAATAATATGCTCCAAAATGATTTACTGCTTATGAGTTTTCACAATAACCACTGAAACATGGAACCAGCTATACATTTCTCAAAACAGTTGTTAGTAGAGTCAAATCTGTCCAGTAAAACCCTTCTGTAAAGGCAACTTCAGCAATATAAAAGCCCACTAATTTGTCTGAATAAAATCTCACACCCCTTGGTTAAGAATCTGCCAAGCAAGACAAACTAAACAAGGAAAGCTGGCATTTGACCTGTCTCTTACAAGTGAGCTGCGACAAGTTACTAATGATCTCAGTTAGAAAGCAACAGTGTGCTGTAAAAGACAAGAAGAAATCTGGAGATAAGGGCCAAATTCTAAGTTGGGATAAACAGGTATAATTGCGTTCAGTCAATGACACTGCTCAGATCAGTTCTAAACCAGTCCCTCTAAATGCTCTGCACCTTTTATTTTTAGGCGGATTCATCACTCGCAACACTGTAGCCTATAAGGTGCTCTAAATGTGCGAACAGCTGTACGTCAACACAAAATGTATTCTAAATCAGAATAAGCCCCAAGTTTGCAAGATTTGCCTACAGTATGGAAGAAAAACTTAACCATTGTAATCCATGCACGCAAAAAAACCCACTTGGAGTGAGCTGGAAGCTGCAGACAGACAAGTCTGCAATGCTATCATCAGTGAGTTTTTTAACAGGCATTTCCAGTGACGAGGGAGGAAAGTGTATGGGGCCTTCCTTATTCTTTTAACCATATTCAACTTACTAATTTTATTCAAGTCCTCCTTGCAGCTTGGAAGCTGTTGAAAGCTCTGCCTGATCTGTCTCTCACAAGTTTCAAAGGTGGAAGAGAAATGTGTTAAAACAATGTCTTAACTTGTCCAGATAACTCAGTTTTTTCTAAAATGACTACAACCATTTTGTCTAAGTGCTATACAACAACCAGAGGTGGAAGTTGGTTTGCCATGACAAGAAATCAACCAGGCCTCAGGTATTTATATTCACATTTAATTACTGAATAAATGAGATCAATTGCATGATAAGG
Organism: Psittacus erithacus; assembly: GCA_009867235.2. Taxonomy (NCBI): domain Eukaryota; kingdom Metazoa; phylum Chordata; class Aves; order Psittaciformes; family Psittacidae; genus Psittacus; species Psittacus erithacus. Next base: position 78,920 of record WYDI02141223.1, on the reverse strand, counting down.
TGATATAACCTGATACAGTACTCTCAACCTTGGTTAGTTCTTTCTGCCTTCTCAGTCCCTTCCTTCCCTCAGTTTCAATTCTTCACTTTCATCTCTTAGGTCGCATGGCAACAGGTAGCATTATTAAGAGGAACAGTACCAGAGGAGCCAAACATACAAGGAATCCTATTTTTGAAACCTATTTTAATTCTGTCAGGCATCCTTCCTGGTACCCATGCAGCAAAGATTGCCTCTGCTGGAAGACAAGGCTTAATGGACAATTGGGAAGGGATGGTGAACCAAGGTCACAGAATTAAGTATTATGTAAGAGCGCAATATGCAGTGACACAAATGACATTTTTGCAGTGAACAGCAGTATTAGCCTCAGAGCAGATGAGTGATATGCATCTTTCCCACTGTTAAACTGTTTTTTAATAGAGATAAAGCATGAAAAAGGATGGAAAGACTTTTAAATATAAAGGAGATTGCAACCTAAAACCTTAAGGCAAATTTTTGCTTGTATTAATGTTGCTTTATACCACTTCAGTAAAAGAAAGTGATTCTTATGACGTTCACACTGTCAAGACATCAAAAGTAGAACAAAACACCTTTAATATAAATGGGATAATCAGATCCAGCAAGATTCAAATCTATAGAAAATAGTAAATGTATATAATTACATATATAATATTATATTATCTATTACTGAATCATACAATGTGTTATAGATATTTTATTTAGGAGCAGGGAATTCAAGATGTGTACAGGTAATTTACTCTCTTGGTCCCTTTCCTGAAACATGAAGGGGAGGCAATGATTTTTTCAGATTTCACTTTGAAACCTGAAGATAACTTGAACTACCATAAAACACATAAAATTCAACTCTTATGTTTTCAAAAACAGTACTAGAAGCTGAAGGGGCTCATTCTGTTGAGTTTGCTTGCTGCTTCCAATCTTAACAGCCTTTCAGTTTCTTGTATTCATCATTATTTCCCAGATAAAAAGCATTCATATATTTTACATGAAAATCTCAAGGCATTTCAGTATGGCCCAACCTACATGATGAATATTATTTAATTAGTTGTGTTACTGCTTATTTCAGAATGCACAAGGTCACTCCGATCATACAAATCATTACAAAAATTCTTTCCATTTAGAGAAGCAGAAACTATCTCAGAAAATCTTTAATTTTAACTAAAAAGCCTCTCAAAATTACAAAAATAAGGTCCATTAAAAGTTATAATGAAACACTACAGACAACTGAAGTGAGAGCAGGCTGGTGTGATATATGCTGGAAAACTACCTGGCTACAGCATCTGAGGCACAAGCCTATAAAGAACCAGCCCAGCGCATCACTTTTTGCAGTATTTCTGGCCCATCTAATCAAACAGAACAGAATTTCATGAGTCCCACTGAATGCAACAGTACAAAACAATATCTCTTTGTAATACAATGACTGAAGAAGTGAGATTATTTATCATTGTGCTTTGCAGAGGGAACTTCTTTGGAAGCAGCAGGAGGCTTTCTATATCAAAAAATCTTCCTTGATTGGCTCTTTGATATTAACAAAAGACTCTATTCTATCCTCAGTGTGAGCACATAGTTTCCTTTAAAGCTAAAAGAAGTTGTGCATGTATATGGGAGAGTTTTCACCGTAAGCTCTTGAGATAGCATCCCTCAGTTTCCAAAGCTCTCCCCCTATGGTCACATTCTGAAGGGAAAAACACCCAGTGTGTTCAAAAGTTAAAGTCAGCCAGTGTATCTAAAGGATGGAAGTTCGCAAAGCACGCCACTAAAGCTGATCAGCCCCAGGGTCTGGGTCTAACCAAATCCTCTCTGCAGTAAGTCACATTCTGTATTTATCCATGAACACATGGACAGGAAACACAAGTTTACAAATGGAGTAAGACTTGGATTTCATATGTGAGTTGAAAATACAGCCCTTGCACTGAATAAGCTGAAGATTTAGGTGTCAGCTAATTTGTACTTATTTTCAAGATGAAAGTGGTATATATGTTTAATGGGAGCTGGTGGTACAGTGATCAGTTTCACCTTGTATAAATATGAGATCCCCCAACATGCAGAAAGCAAACACCCCCCTACACTGATGAAAAGCTGTAAGGAATATTGGGGAACATTACATTCACATAGGACATGCACCTTCACTTCCATCCTGCATAAATCTCCAAATCAGTTTTGGTGCAATCATTTGTTTGTGACTCCACTGCTTTTTCCTCATTAAAAAAGAAATAAAATAAAAAAATCACATTATTCTGTACAAGGACTGCATTTTCCAAAAAAAGGGAGTTCTGGCTGAAATGCTGATTACCCAGAAGAAACCCTAACAAAAGCAAATGTCATAAACTATAACTATATACTAAACAATATATGCAGTTTCACTGCAAATGCAGCCCTGGCCACAAGAACAGGAATGTCTTTGGAGTCCCATTACATATAGGAAAAATAAGATATTTATGAATGGGCAGTAGCTGCTTGAGCTCATTGCCCTGGGAGAAGCATATATATTAATAACAGCTAGTGGACCTGAATAACTTCCAAACATATACTTTGTTTCAGAAGAGCACACAGGCTATATACTTCAGTCCAGGATTTAAGGTTCATCCAAATCATCGTCAGTTTTCATGGGAAGGAAAAAAAAAATAATCCATAGTCAGCTAATATGTGAATACATTCAAGTACACACTCCATCCCGAGACATACTTTTGACAGCATAGTGAATCCCTGATTAAACATACTATTCAGTATGACTCAAAATCCACTTTTCTTGAGGGTGTTTCCATGAATACATTCTCAATTATATAAGTAACGTATCACTAGATAATTATCAGAGACTTCCCTTATTCAGAAATATATTCTCACCTGTGAATAAGCACTCAAAAAAAGAAAGAAAAAGTATTTTTCTTTTTGGCCATTTTTTTGTACTTTAATTACTAGATGCTTGAGACTTCAATATTCACAGAAGAATTATGTACTTTCTGCTGCACTGGAGATGCATAAATATATAAGAATTCTGAGAAAACAACAATCAAAATGGTCAGTCACACTAAGGAGATCTGTGATCTGTCTAATGTTTCCTCTGCCCCTAACAGCGATTAGTACCACAGAGAAGAAAAGTATACTGTAATGCACAAGTACAGAATAACCTGCCCATAGTAAACTTGAGGTTTTTTCCTGTAACTATGCCTTAAAACATTGGCTTAGGAGTGGGTGTTTATCCTAACTTCTGTTAATGTGTCTGTTTTAATCAGACGTGTAAATGTCACAGTTTGGATTTTTTTTAATTTATGCATTTAGACTGAGTTAACTAGTTTGCCACAAGATCCTAAAGTTAATTATGTACTGTATAAAAAACCCACACACAAACTGTTTCAATTGGTTATCTCCACTTACTGCCTTTCAATGCAGTTCTTTGTTCTTGCTGTAAGTTAAAGCGTATGATTTATTTATACATGCACACCCAGAATGCTTATCCTCTAACCTAACTAAGATGGTTTTATTTCTTTCAGTACCTCATCACAATGAACTCCTTCCAGTGCCACAAATCACTTCTGCCCATACTGCCATCCTTCTCTGTTTTTACTGTACTTTCTTCAGAGTGATGCAGAACAAAATGAAAAATTCCTATTATAAAGCATCATGATGTAAACCAGCAGCAACCAGTAACAAGGGATTACTGCCATTATGTTTTATAAAATGATTTTTGTTATTTTTGTCTTTTTTTTTTCCTCTCTCATTTTTAAGAGCCAGACAAAAGCCTAACTTGCTTGCTTTTTTCCTGCAGCAAATGTAGTTAATTTAATATTCAGCAACATACAATTAGGTCAAATTATGTACTCGGAAGATTTTACTTGGATTTGTCAGCTGCAAAATTTCATCTGCCATAACAGTGCCTGTTCCCTGAGGTTTACTGGATACATCCTAACGTCCCTCAGCCTTCCTCCAATTAATTTTCTATCATGCACAAATTCTACCATTGCTTTACTGATTTTTGGGGATTGCTATACAACAGTAACATTAATAACTCCCTACTACTCATATTCCTACATTTTCCCACTAATCTTCTATGATGTCCAAGTTGCAAGTGTCCAAGTAGCTCTGAGCATGAAACACACACACAGAAGACAGAATAACCCTGAGTTACACTATGCCATAATTCTTGCAGAAGGAACGGTTCCAGTAAGTCTGGCTCATGCTTCCTACTCAATATACTTAAATGTTTCTTACAGTAGAGCAGTTTGAGATGAGAACTTTTTGAAAGTCTAGGAAAAAAATTGTACTAATGTCTTCTAACACAAAATAGACTGGTTTAGTTTTAGTTGTACCTGTTCATTATCTTCAGTTGTACCTGTACCTTCTTCATCGGACAGAGCTGCAGGACCACTCATAACAAAAGACGATCTATTACAGTCTATCATCTTGTGAACCCTTACTTGCCTCTTCTTCCTAGGAGAATTCTACCCTGAATGGAAAAAAGGGCCACAGACATCCTCTGATCCAACAAACCCTTTCAATAAGTAGCAATATAACCAAGAAAAGGACAGGTTATGCTTTGATTGGAATCATCAAATTCTCACAGTATTTCACTAAATCTGTCTGGCTGCTGCTGCTACCATCATCGACTGACATATTTTCTTTCTTCTCAGTCTTTAGTCGAGCAATCCAAAAGTGGGGCAACAATCCAGCTTGAAATACTACATATTACTGACATTCACTCTTATGGTTGAAAAAGCATTTGTCCCAAATGGCACTCTTCTAACCTCAAAAGCCTCCAAACAGCAATGTTTCTAAAGAGCTCACATGCATCCCACACAAAACCTGTATCCATTTAAATGTCAGCTCACGAATGTACCTAAGATGTATAAAGAAAGCACTTCCATTTCTGGGATTTTAGAAAGTTCTTCAGTACACTAGGTTGCAGTCAGCCTACAGTAAGAAATTGCTTCAATGGGTCAGACACAATTTTATAGCAGCAAGTCCTACATTTAACTCCATTCTCACTGCTTTTTTGTCTCCTTTGAGGGGGGAATTTCTTCTATGTTTTTAAGAACAGTTTGTCCTTGTTTTTTCCAACTATTGTGTCTCCATCTAAATAAAATCATTAGAAACAATGATTCAGAAATACTCCTATAGGAATCTTTTTTTCTAATAGCACAGTACCAGATAGCAATTTCTGTCTTAAGAAACAGCTTTCTAAAGCAAAAGTAGCATTGACCTCCATAGCTATAAACACAGCATATGAACAGATCCAAGGAGGCAATGCATTTCACTTTCCCAGTTCTTACCATCAGCAAAAGCTTTAAAGAGTAGCTAACAAACTGAATTGGGAAGGAAAGCAGTCCAGTAACTGAAGAAACAGACCAAGTGATCATAAAATGCTTAAGAAATTCTAAATCGAATATTTCAGAAAAAGAATAGTACATTATTTCTTTTCTAGAGTGGATCAATATAGTGTAAATGTTGGATGTCAAAGTGAGATGGAGCACAGGCTTGTAGCTTCGTTTCTTCATTGGACCACATAACTGTAGATTGTTCTTTCAGATTTAATTTAATGAGTTGCCAACTCTCCACCAATTTCACTCTGCAGTTTTTGTTGCACTGCTACAACTTAACCACCATATCCTCCAATTAAAAATTAAGCAAGTTTCACAGCCCCATGACTGCAAAGTAAAAAACCGGAAAACATATGATCCTCATGAACTCAAAAATTAGATAAATAATAAAACAAATACAGCCCTTAATTTCTCCTCAACTTAAAATTTTGAGACCAAATGAACTGTATTTTCTATTGACTGAAGAGCAAAAAGATGACTAATAGATAATTGAGAAGAAGAAATTCTTTGTGCATTTGACTCGAACGTGATTGTTAATATTTCCGCAGAGAAATAATGGTTTCTTTTTCTGGCTATCTACTAAATACAGAATGTGAATTATCTAAGCACAAGCAAATCTTCTGAAAGACGGACTTTAACCAAAAGTCTCCACAAGTCTGCTTACTAACACTAGATAACGAATCACTTACAAGGTTGCAGATCAGGCTTTCCAGTTGCCCCCCCAGCAAGCTGCTCTCTCACAGGCCTGAAGTTGTCCTGGACAGAGGCACTGACTCTTTACAGCTTGTCTTGTGAGGACCCCTTGTAATACGGTTCTGATAAGATGGAGATAACCAAAGTTCACTTTTCTTCATTGCTAACACAGGTTAAAAAACTTTCCTCAAGTCCTCCAAGGAGTGCACAATGTGGCATTGAGTAACGAAGAATGAAATGGTCTGTTCAAAGGCATTTCATCACAAAACCACTCTTATTCATGGAAAGCCTCAACTAAACACACATTCAATCCCACTGACATCAGCTGAGGCTTTGGTCTAATCACCAAGCACACATGCAAGTACCCCTACTGAATATGTACTTTCTGAATGGGGCTTAAGTCACTTCTTGCATGGGAGATGCAGGGCCCCTGCTGAAAACAGAAGCGTATGTATGCCACACGAATGATGAGACAATGAAGATGCTAAAACATTACAGAAATACCCCAAGTAGAGTTTACATGCAGGCGATCATCAATGGATTAGCATGGGTTCTTCTATACCCCGCAGGAGAACTGATTGGGAACAAAAATTTTGCCAAAAGTGAAAGGTGTGATATGAAAAGTGCGCATTACATTTGCAAAGATGTTTTTTCTTTCAAAGCAATTAAAGAAAACCTTTTAATAGGCCCAATGTAATCCAAAACTTGAGAGTTTTTTCTCTCATGTTTTATAAAATAAACCTTACTTTTACTTACTTCTTATCTCTGGTCCTGAGCAACAGGACCAGAATAGGTCTGCTGTTCAAAGCAATTTTCACACTTCAGGACACTGACTTTGGCTTAATTGAAAGGAAATTCTGCTTTCTGATATGATGAATTATCTTTTTGACATCACAGGACTGTTGCTTTTCTCCGAGCTCAAGCTTTATTTCATGGTCATTTTTATCAAATCAGTGTTGATGGTGATAAACCAAATACTTAAAATTTCAATGAAACTGTCATTATGAAGGTTTTAAGGCTTCTGCAAATTTTCTGTTTGATTTATTCTGCATGTGGTTTAGTCTCAATGTCTTTCCATAATGTTTTGTCAACTCTCCTGGGTAGTTTGCAGAAAGGCTCAGCCTTCGTGGCAGCTCTGCACCCAAAGTGAGACTGGGCTACAAGACATTCTCTGCTCTCCTGCTTTCCCAGTGGAGAACACAGTGAGCTCTATACCTGTAGTTTGATTCTGGGCACCATCCAGGTTGATTTTGTGTTTGTAACACCCAGTAGGTGGTTGTGTATTTTGTAGCAAGTTGTAAAGGTGAACAGCCAGTTAGCAGCTATGCGTTGATAATGTTATGGTTTCAAACAAAACACATTAGTTTATAGTTATGTAACCAATCTATATTTATATTAAAATTCATCAAAAAATTCACACACACATATAAAGCATGCAACACAATAATTAACAGTATTCTCTTATCACATCTAATCACATCGATTGCCAAAAGCAGCAGTTAGATACAAAAGTCACACTAGGTATTTGATCTTTAAAAAATTGTATCTTCCAAATGATGGTACCTCTAGTAATTCCTTACATAACTTTATACATTTTCTTATTCTCAAAGAGCCTGTCCTCTCTTCCTTTAAATAGTAGTTCATTCCGTTTCAATATTTAACAACAGAACACTGACTGCAACAGTGCCTTTCTAATAGTTCATCACTTAACACATATGTACTGTTCTGCAGAGTTGATACTGAAGCAGTTTTCTGAAGTGACCACTTTAGAAAAACTGTGAACAACTAAGAAAAATACGGTTGCATAATTTTTACCAAAACAATATGGAACCTGATGCAATGCATTAATGGTCCATAATATTATTGAACAAGACTACAAGGGAGACACTTTACCTGCACCTGGCTTGTCAGACAATTACTCTCTGGTACTGTAATACTTCATGTGCATACTTCCAAGGAAGACTCATGAACGCACAGGTTCATTAAGGGAATGAGAGAATCAATTGTAAAATGGAAAAGGCCGAGTGAGGTCATATTTCAAAGAGATGAATACGGTACACTCCATTATGTTGTAATCAGCCTCTCTCTTTCATCTGAAGAACTGCAATAGTCTATCCTAATTTAAAAAAAATAAAAAAAAACCCAACCCAACCTCACTGCCTGCATCGTACCTTCATCCCAAATACAGTGAAGCATTCAAATGTGCTGCAGGGAGTTTCCATTTACCATGGTCTTTGGTACAGACGGTATTGATGTTGCTGACCATTTTTCTCCTTAATAAGAAAAACATTCAAATGCTACTAATATTGCTGCCTTGGCAAACCACATTTAATAGATGGGATTTGCCCTGTACACGACACATAGAACATCAATCAAGGCTGAATTTTATTTCAATTTATTATGGTTGCTGTCTAAATGAAAAAATGCTTATATCATTAAAATGCCTTCCAATATAAATGTGCAAATGATGTAATCACCCATTTTGTGAGAACATTCTGATTTTGATTAAAAAAAATCTACAGTTGAACTTCTAAATATTTAATAAATGCAAAACAAAAAAAAAAAACCACAAGCACATTAAGAAATGGCAGTAATTGGTATCTGGTGTAATATCATGCATTTGTGCTTGATAGCTTTTATCTTTAGAATATGAGTTTATAAAGTATTCTTTTAAAACTATAAGAGCAGCATTTTTATTAAAATCATCCAGAATAAATTACTTTAATCTTGACTCCATTCAGGACGATACATATGTGGGTTTTTTTTTCCAAGTTCTTTGCTTACGGTTGCCAGCTGTCTCCAGATTCTAAACCTGGTGTCTTACAAAAGCCTCATAATTTTTCCCAGCTAAGCAGCAATGGACACCACACAATTACTAAGAATGATAGCAGCACCTTGTAAGAAAATAGACAATACTCAATTTTGTAATTTATCAGAGTGCACAAACCTCTCCCAGTTGTAGAGACAGAATTTAATGGTCAGCACAGTTCCAGTGGAAGAAACAACCAACTTCCCCAGGAACTGGCTATGATGATGGCTCTCCTAGCTGCTGCCTCCAGAATTGCACAAAACAATGGGTGCAAGGGAAAGGGCATGCTGTGGTAAGCATTGTAGATTGCCAGGTTAACCCAGAGGTACTTAAAGCTCATTAAGCTGTGATATACTCTCTATATATTATTAGCATACAACTATTATATCAATACAATACTCTCCCCAACAACAAAACAACAAAGAAGTTTCTACCAGAAAACAAGAGTTTAGTATGGAGCTGTAGGCAACTTCCTCATGTTTTCCTTACTTGGACAAAAGTACTTAAAACTGAATTTCAATGCAACAAGCAAAAGATTGAACTGCAAGTCCAGCCTCTCAGCACATACAGGAAACCATGACAAGATGTGATGAACATATGGGTTGTATAGTTACACACTGCATCACTTAGTGCTGCAGTTTGTCAGGTAACCACTGCTCCTGCACAAGTCCCAGCACCTTTTATAAGAGAGAAGGTGGCATTCAAGTTTTTGCCATGCACTACATTTTATCATAGCCAAGAACGAAGGAGCAAATGGATAAATAACGGGAAATTAAAGAAGTGCAGGAAAGCTACATGACAGATAAATGGGATTTTTCTAACATTGCATATGGTAAAGTTTGCCAAAATGTGTTGAAAGAGGAGCCAGTTAAATCACATCCTGCTGCAGCTGTCCAACTTTATAGCTAAAGCGTTCATATTAATTCCATTAAACAATTAGAAAAGGAAATCCAAAATATTATTACAAGTATGTTGGCTTAACACCGTATTTTTTTTGCAGATTTAATAACAGATATACTATTCTCAACCTCAAAGGATGATAATTTTTTACAAATAGTGGGTATTCGCATCCTCAGGGAAACAGAGCAGCTGTCCTATTAGAAAATCTACACCTCACGTTTCTGACAGACATTTTAGAAAAGAAAAGAAAGATTCTCTAGTAGTTGTGGAGCTGACCTGTCATTTAGGGGGTCTCAATTTAATTTCCTTGTCTGACAGACTTCCCTTCATAACCCCAGACAAGTCAAATTATTTTCCTTACCATAGCTTCTCATCTTCAGAACAGAGATGACCATTTAAGTACCTGAATCAAAAAAGTTTTAAACAAACAGGGAAAAATACTCCTTTCTTCTGTATTTTTATTTTTAACTCGGGTAGAAAGGCACTTGAAAGCTCAGTCTTCCAAAAGCTTTGACTGTATGCTGTTGCGTAACTTGAAATCAACAAAACACACTATTTGTAACATGCCTTATATGTAGCAGGATTTAGTGTCATTGGAGAGCCTCTTATTTCAAAACCACTGCTCTGTGACAAGAAAAGATAGAGAAAAATGAGCACTAGGGAAGTTAATAAACAAAATGCATTCATGGTCCATTACTTCAAATAACTTTACTGTCTAAATAGTCCAGTCATAAAATAATGGCCTCAATTAACTTTTAATTCTCACACAATGCATTTGTAATATAATGCAGGGATTAGAAGTTCTGCATGAATATCACTATTCTAGAAGTGCCACAACTTACAAGAGAAGTACCAACATATTTTCCACTTGATTAAAACCAGTTCCTAGTCTTTTCCTGCCTCGCTTCTCTACTAGGCCTCCTTGTCCTTGGGAAGCAAGTGATGAGAATTCCCCGTGTAAATGCATGCTTCAGTCCTTCTCACAAGGTGGAATGAAGCAAGTTCTGAGACACCCATGCTCCCATCAGTTAAAATAGAAAATGCTAGCACTGTCACTGCAGGGAACAAACACTTGAGGACAAGACCAAGATGACAGTGGAAAACTCTTTCTTATGTTACATGGACATCCTGGCAGTGGCATGTACTACAAGAGCAGCTGCAATGCCTGTGACTTGATAGATCTAAACATCATGTGAAAGATCACCACTCGCCCAGCCACCTTGGTGTTTTCCAAGCTAATGCATTCTCTTCTAGCACAGAAAAAGAAGTTAACGGGGAAAAAGAGTATCTTTGTATTAAGTGGTTGCTTTTATCCTGCAGCACAATGACTGAGCATTGATGAGATGATAGTTAATTAATCAAACACCAGCAAAACACATTCTTACAATGACTGCCACATTCATGGTGTCATTTTAGGAACTAACTCCAATACACAAAGACATATTTTTTGTCCCTTGGGTTTGATCTGAATCTTAATGAAATTAACTGCTAGAGGAAACCAACCCAGTACAAGCTACCAGCTTCCAAGGCATGCTGCAAGACATGCTGAAAAAGCCAATAAGTGTTCCCCTAGAAGCCGGAAAGGAGGAGGGTCAGAAAACTACTGGAAATCTAAAATGGGCCTCACCGCTTTGATGAAAAAGTGATGGATTAAAAATATATTAAGAGTTAGCATAAGATGGAGATCTAAATATAAAAGTCTGTCAATAACTGTTGCCCTCAAAACACATTTAGGGTCACATTAGTACTTCTGCTTGTGGGTTCATCTAATGCATGAAAAAAACCAAACCAAGGAAAATGAAATATATGAAAAATAAAACTGCTTTTAAGCTACTATATTCCTCACAAGTATTCTCTTATTTTAAATTTATTGTTAGTACAGTATGTTAGCAGCTGCCCCTAATAAACTCTGCATATGTCCAAGAAAACTGCATACCCTGACAAAGATGCCTCTAGTTTTGCACAACACATGGCTTTTTTATATGATATGTTCTCTCTTGAAAGCTACTCCCTCACAAAATGAAAATTCAGCAGAATCTCTAATAGCTTTCATGTTTCAGCCTAATAGGTAGCGTGGCATTGCACTGCCACCCACCTTCGCTACAATATTGCACAGCACATTTAACAGACATTTGCTTCCTTCGCACAGCCCTTATGCACAGCTTTTGCAGGACCTTAGTATTAACATTTAACAGAGTCTATGAGCATAAAGCACATTTATGAACACCTGCTAGAACATTTTATTTGCCTTAAAGAGTTTTATTATAACTGTTCAATTTTCTTGCTATGCTTTATGGGCCAAATCCTGGTCCAGTTTTAGCCTAAACTCCCTTTGACTTCAACAAGAAGCAGATTTGATTGTATGTGGGTTTCCAAATTCAGTACAGCTTTAAACAAAATGGAATTGCTGGTAAGCACAATACTGGACAGAAAAAGCCAGTGCCTAGCAGAAATAAACAAAAGCACTGAACCCAGCCTTCAAACACGATGAAAAATGACAACAAAAAATAAATGCTACACCCACAAGTCTGTAACCTTTGCACTGCATTACAAAAATCTCACTTATTCTGAGGCTGGAAGCAAAAGGCATGCCGGCAACCCCTCCACTAAAGCCTATGGCCTTTGTTTCTTGGGGGATGTTATACCACCAGCTACTGCCTCTCAGATCACTCATGGATGCTCCTGTCACCAAAATCTTTGTCCTCTTTATTAAAGCCACCAAAGGCCAGAATCTGACCATGTCATCATCGATCTCCTCTGCAAACATCCAGACAGTCACAGCCTTCCACAACACCACAAAACAGCCTGGAACAAAGCACACAGAGCCAGAAGGTGTAGCCGGGGAACAGTCCAAGGAAGATGTTACAGAGGAAGCTACAACAGGAGTTATTCTCCTCTAAGAAGATTCAACCTCATGTGAAAGTACATGAACATTACTTTGACCATTGCTACAGAAAGCCCGACAATTGTAAAACAGACAGTAAATAATATGGCAATGCCACTTCTGTTTTACCCAAGCTTGACAGTAAATGCTTGATTCCATGCATACTATTAAGCCCCTCAAAATCTAAACAATTACAAAAATGAAATTATAGACAAAATGATGAATGGCGACAGATGAAATGTTAACAGATCTAGCACAATACACAAAAATCATTGATTTGCTCTGATTACTACATAGATGATCAGAGTGTATGAGGTCCTAGTTGCTTGCATGCTTTGGATTTTTATTAATGCTTCAATATCAGACATCCAATTTGGAAATCAATGCTTACTTCATCATTTTTCTCTGAAGGATCCTATTATTCACAATTGATTTAACAGAAATGAAAGGCTTACCCATTAACAAGACCCAGCTGCTGACACTTCTTAGATGAATTATTGAACTTCTGAAAGTGAATAACTTAACCATCACCAAGACTTATTGCCTGATGATTCTCATACCAAAGTCAGTGTACTTACAGTTACAGAACCAAGTAGTAGAAAGTAGCTTCTTTGCCACCTCCTTAAACACTCATCATAAACACTAACTAAAAATTAAGATTTGCAAAGATACAAATAGGACTTATGCACCAAATCCAGTTAGTGGGAACTTAGTCTAACTGCCTTTTTACACCCTTAGCCTTCATCTTCTAAAACTCAGAAAGATACAGGCCATTTCAGGCTTCAGAAAAAGGAAATCCAATTTATACCAATAAGCCTACACAAGGCAACTATTAGTTTCCTTTAGGTACAAAATGAAGATCCATCTTACAAATTGGGATAAAAAGTAACAAATATTAGACAACTTCAATTAGAAGCAGTACTACAAATCCACCCCAAAAGCAGTCTAAATGTATAAAACAGGAAGCCTATGTTTAAGATCTGCCATCTGAGCTAAGGGGCTATCTGCTCAGAACATAAATCCATCATGCCCATTTTCCAGTTTATGAAGAGCTATGCATTGCTCAAGGTGAACTTAACTCCTCATATAAGAGCTTTTGTTCTTCAGATTACAACCTGATCAAAAGTTCAGTACCAAGAAAGAACATATTGGGAAGGGCAGTCCATCAGACCAGCCTCTGCGTTGTAATCCTAAGAATAATCAACTTCAGCCTCAAACACTATGCATTCCCTAGCAGGTACACTGTTAATAAAGTTTTTCATGAATCAGCACTGAGAAGTGGTGATAAAAATCTTAAGCGTCAACAACGTAATACCACCCAGCTGCACTGGACTACAAACAGTTTACTGTCAAACATGCAAAGAGGTGGGCTGAGCAGTATGCTGTCCTTAAGCCACAGGTTAGCAGGACCACAGCTGTCCAGTGATGTACCAAGAACAACTGTTCAGCTATCAAAACTAGTGAGCATTCCAGGTCTTACTAGACTTCTTGTTAGTCTGCACTACTTGGCTGAATATGCTTTCAAAAATGCTGTAATGGCAGCTGCTGTCTCCTCTAGCATTCATGACACTTGCAGAGCTCCGCTTCATTATACTACCTCTGTAACTCCCCTGAAGACTTGAGCTCAAGACCAAGATGAGACTCTAGGTACAACGCACTCATAGTCACAAGATTTAGTGGTGACTTGGCAGTCCTGAGGTAATGGTTGGACTTGATGATCTTAAAGGTCTTTTCCTACTTAGCTGATTCTATGATTCTGTAAAGTCTCCTGGATTTGTAACAAAAATTTCTGCCTTCCTTTTACAGTAGAATGATGAAATGACATACCTGTCATTTTCACGGAGGCTCTAATTTCACAACTGCCCAAAATCACTAAAGCTTCTTCTTAAAGCCCTCAATAGATTTGACTACTTGAACACTGCTGGAGGCAAAACATCTGAGCTTTTTTACTAGGGCTACTGTCTGAGGAAGGTACTCTTAGAGCAATCTCTCCCCAGGTATCATATTTCTCTTTCCCAAATCCCTCCATCTGTTTTAACCCCTATCATACTGGAACTAACTCTTTAAAATTCTGCTTACATTGGACAAAAGATTTAAAAATTAAGGAATATGGGAAAGAAAGAGGCTCTGACAGACAGCCTCCAAGCTCACAAGTCTTACTGTCTTAAGAAAACAAGCCAAAATAATGAAATTATGATTAAGTTGAAAATCTTTAGGAATCCAAATTTTTCAATCTGCCTCTTCCCTATAGAATACCACTTCTGAAATGGAGAATGGCTGGCTGTAACTGAAGTCTGGTTGAATTCGATATCTGCATAAACTAATCTCAGCAAGTAGGTTATAATAACTTTTTTTTAAGAGACATAGATGTTGGCAGATTGCCTGCCTTTCTTGCACTCATTTTTTCCAGTATTTCTCATATTGTGAAATACCTCTTAATGTTATAAACACAGAGCAGATTGCAGAAATGGTCCTAGTGGTTCCAGTGGGAATAACATGGTCAGAATCTGGCATTCAACAAAGTTTCCATTTCTACATAGGTTTCATTTATTTTTCAATTTAAAAATAAGACCATATTTTGGCATGTAACTAGAGCTGCTCCTACAACGCAAAAGAAAAACACTGCTGGTAAGCCTCAAAGCTGTTCCAATACAAAACTGTGCTGGCAGAACTTTTAGAAAACTTTTTGACAAGAGGCAGAATTTAACATCAGCATAAATGGGAGAAACTTCACCGAAATCTATCACATTACATATGCTTACTTATTGCAGGTCAGAATCCACATTAAGTTTACATAATGCAAATATAGTTAGCTGACACAGAATTTAAAGGCTGTTGATCAAATTCTGTTTATCTTCTACTTGTATATGTTAGCTTCGTATTCTATTATCATTCTTCTGTGAATGATCTGTTTTTCCTCATACACAAATACTACCATGTTATTTTCTAAACACTATGACCACATCACACTCCTGTCTTTTAATGTAAGATTTATTCAATTCAGGTGCCCAATGGTTAAGATACAATGAAATGACAGTTGCAAGTCTATATTCCTGCATCCATTACGGGCACAGAAGAAAATAAATCTGGCATAACATAAATCTGACATTTCACAACTTCCAAGGGTTTGATTTTGCAACCTATTTTCTAAGATACCTTTTTTGTATGTCATATCCAAGTTGTTTTTTAGAGCATGAATAAGTTAACCAATGTGCAGCAGGGCTCCTTCAACACTGATCACATTTGATTTTCAGCCTCACTATAGAACAGTCAACAATGGAAGCATTCAGGTACCTGAAGGTAGCTGCCATGCCCTTGGGTATACAGGATATAGCTGGAGGATGGATGTGACAAAGAACTTACAAGGTAATCTGCAGCATTTTAGATCTGCTGTTGAAAGCAACTGAATCGAGTCCTTCTTGCCAGAGAGTTAAAAAGCTAAGTGATAGCAGTATCAGACTGCTGAGGTAAGATTATGAGTTTGAGGAAAGGGTCAAGCACGACCCTCTTTTACCTCCTGACTGGGAAATGCAGATTGTTCTTACTGTGGAAGCAGAGTGGGTAACAGGAACATTAAATCAGCTACTGCAGGCTGTGTGAAAGCATGATAACAAAAAACCTAGCATTTTCCAATGGGTACCGTTTCTCCGCTTCTTCAGTGGTTGTGTGATCATAGCTTTGGGTAGCTCCATGATTTTGGCAAGATGACAATTTTTGCCTAATGAGCACAGGTTAGATAACCCAATTTTTAAACTTCAATATCTAATTCAACAGAATTTCATTGATTTAGAAAAGATAAAGGCATTTGAATTATTGAGAATTATCATCTTGCTAAGTATCAAGATCTGCTGCAAGCAAACAAGGCAAGTGATTGTCTCAAGGAACAAGCAATATGGAGCTTAAATACATAAGCATTTCTAAACCCAAACTCTAAGCACAATTTACTTACCCTACAGTTGACTTGACCTTAAACGCAGTCATTTGAGTATCAAATTGAAAAGCTTCAGCGTTTTGTTTGCTGGGGGTTTTGTTTGGGTTTTGTTGTTGTTGTTTGTTTGTTTGTTTAGGTTGGGGTTATTTTCATTTCTTTAACTGCGCTTTTTTTAACCTGTTACATTGTTACTGGAGATAAAAATTACAAACAAATATAGACTGGATTTATTTACCTTCAGATTCTTAAGAACTTGTCCCCAACGTACCACAACTCACGAACTGCTTCAAATAATGCAGCTAAGCACATTTGCAACCCTTTACTGTAAAAGTCAATATGCCCACACCTAAGGTGTCTTTTTCAACAAAATATAACATTTATTTTGCACATTTATTGGCTTAAAACAATTCAACAAATAGAAAGAAAAATAAGTTATGATGATTATGTGCAATAATTTGACCACCAATGAAATTATTACATTGACCAGATAGAGTTAGACCTTCAAATACTCTTAATATGCAGCCACTTTAGGACTGAAATTCCAACCAGTGCTCTCACTGAGAATAAGTTACATGAAATTGTCAGTGTAGTATGCCTAAGAACTGGTGTCTCAAAAATCATCACATCTTCAGGAATTTAAGGCCAATTTGCCACTGAGTATAGCAAGGCGTGATAGTCATCTTATTATTTCCACCGTGGAAATAATGTACTACATATGTTTCAGAAAGACTGCTTTTTGAAAACAAGCAGTCTCTTTCTTTCCATATATTACCAAGTCTAACAGAGGCACATTTTTATTTAGGCTAAATCATGCCTTGTGGGACATGCTTATGAGGTAGAAAAGAGGACATGCAACTGGCATTTGAGACATATTGCCAGTGCGAAGCTGCCAAAAGCACACAGCAGGGAGCATGTTTTGGCTATCATGAGCAGAATAAGCATGCACTCCTTAACCACTGCCAGCTGGCATTTGTTTCCAAATACAGAATGCTCACTAGGCAGTTTGGAGACTGGACATACTCCCAACCTTAAACTACGCTCCCATAAAAATGTGCTGCTGAGATACCTCATTAACCATGCATGCCTCCTAGCTTATTCCAAATGAGAAAGACTGAATGACACAAAAATCATACATTTCTCCCTATGCACTTTATGTACAAAAAAATATTTAAAATATATCCTAATGTACTCTAGCGCTTACAGCAAGAGGGAGATTTTAAGAGTATTGGAAGAAGCTTCTGCCAACATCTCACAAAGCAGAAACATTCTCACTACTCCATTATACACAGATAGAAAAAGTGAAATCCAGAGACAGAGAGTACCAAGAAAGCACAGCATTGAACAGCAAGTGTAGCTGGCACTGTGATTATGAACTATACCATCACGTTTAGTACAACCTCTAGCAATCCTCACAACAGACGCTCCTTGCTTTATGTGCTGGGGCAGATTTGCGGGTAGAAGATTAATGTCCCCCTCCATCTGCTAATGACTATATAGGTCCCCTGGGCTTTGCACCAAGGGTACTTTGCCCTTAGGATGAAACAAGAAATGTGAATTTGTGTTCATTTCTACATGTGCCTACTATTTCCAGCAACACTCCCAATTGCTAAATGCATATTATTTCAACTCTATCTACCAAAACCATATTTTGTCACGGCAGTTCAGCTGTGATTCCAATTAGATTTTCAAAGACATCATTTAAAAGGAGAACAAACCAACAGGGGGGCACTTTTCACTTTTAAAGTGCTTACCTGACACAGCCTGCATTGGTATTTTTCCCTGCAAGCACTCTATTCATTAACTCTTCATCGCATTTTCAAAGTGACTCCACTCTTTTGGATTTCCCCTTCTCTACCACTGATAGCCTGCTGTCATGGACCAAGCAACTTTGAAGGAAGAAATGTACCAGAGACTGACATGCAAAGGAAAGGGCACTAATTAAAGCCTTCATTTCCTTCAGAGGGTTCTGTGAGTGGATTTTAACTTACCCCTGTAACTGCACCTTTCCTCCTGAGAGCTGGAGGCAAATCAGAAGGAGCTTGACATCAGTGTAGTCTTCGTGGACCAAAGCCAGTTTGACATCCTGGAAGAATTAGGGGAACGAGCAGTTACAAAGTGAAGTTTTGAATTAATAAGGCAAACATTCTCATCACCAAAACAGTGTCAGTCACAGCAAAAAGCAGGGAAGATCTTAATGCTCTCTCCAATATCCATAAATGAGAAACCAAAACCAGTGTTGCTTCACTATAAGTCTCTGAATACAGGCGCCTCCGATTCATGACATGCTTTCTTACTTCCTCTTTCCACTTAACACCCCTATCAATTGCAACACTGACCCTCTCCTTAGTTCCAGCTCAAGGAACAAGTAGGTGTCCTTGCCAAAATTACCTGTGAGCACCCAAGGGAATTCCACGGCCAGTCAACAGTTTTTGCACTAACATCAAGCACACACAATTAACTTCCCCCAGTTTGCTCAACGTAAGTTTGGAAAAAGTGAAAATCTGAAATACCTTTGCAGCAGAACCATCAACACAAGAAAATTCTATCCCCTTTATAAAAAAAGAGAAATGTGATTTCAGTAAGGTGACCGCTACCAACCCTTTTGATCCAACTAGACGCTTTTTCTGCCAACCCACTCCTGCCCAACAAGAAAAGCAGGACAAAAGAGAAAGCAATCAGAGAAAAAGAAAGAAAAAACTAATTGCTCAGTATTGCCCTTTTTCATCTTCAGCAGGTAATTGTCTGGTCTCAAATAGACTCTACCAGTGTACAGAAACTGCAGCCACAATAGTCAATTTGTTTTTCTCTCTCACATCAGCAGTGCTATGAAACAAGGAGTGTTAAACTAACAAAGTGCTTTGCCTGTCCAGCCTTAGTACTCATAATAATACTTTGAACACACTTCGCTACTGGTTTTCCAAATCAGGCTATACCCTAAATCAAAGATACATATTTAACATTACTGAAATTAGTTGCAAAACCCAACCAAAAAAACAAGCCTGATTATGTGTAAAAGAAGCAGATCTATCAGCAAAGCTATTACAATATCACAACTTTGTTAGAACCAGCAGAGCTGCTCCCAGATTTCTGATCTGAATCTAGTGAAACTTGGCTTTTTTCTTATGCTTCCCCTACAACTCCTGCATTTCAGCTTTCATTTAAAAATTAAAGAAATCACCTTTCCCTTTAATGTGTACAATGCTTGAAAACACATCCTGAGTATTACTTAAAAACACAGAGCAGCTAAAAGGGATTCAAAATGGCTAATACCTCCTGATAATATTAAGTCACTCTCAGGTCCTTCCAGAAGCCTGACTTAGACTTGGAAAAGCTTGAATCTCAACACTAAAATAAAATAAAATAAAATATTAAAGATATTAAAAACAAAAGCAGGATTCAAAGAAGGTATGTGGTACAGCCGCAGTTTCCCTTCCCTGTTGTGAGTAAGAGATAGTGTATCTCCCCCCCAATACCCTTTTGAGCAACGGCCTGCTCTCCCTAATGTGCCTCCTCAGTTCCCATCTTGTGTCCTGTACAGGTAGTTAGCCTCTGGAGAGAAAAGCCACTGAAGTCTATGCATCCTACAGTGCACCAACAGCAATCATTCAAGCTTTTATACAAGCCCATTGTACTTCAGCACAAAGGCCACACTCAATCCGGTCCACAGAGAAAACACAGCAGCCTGGATTGATAGTATCTACGTACACCGCTGCTGATTACGTGTATATACATATATATATGTCTCAAACAGTCTTTCTTGAAAAACTGAACAAGAGTCTTAACTCTTAAAACTGAATCACAGCTAGCATATTTAACTCAAGTACTGTTAAAAGGAGTTTAACATTTTTGGGAGGAACAGGGAGGTTACTGTGGATACACTTCTCCCTCCTTCTCCCACGAGTAACCATGTCTGCACACTGACATGCTGGATAACAAATAAACTCCTTCTTCACTACTGAATTTTCCAATTTGAACATACAGACATTGATACATAAAGTCCATGTTACTCCAGTGAGATACTGCCGGAATGACTAACACTGGTGGAATTACAATTCATGTAACATAGATTATTTGATAATCACCAACTCAAAGAAAAACTAAAGTCTCAAGGGGACTTCTGGTGATGTCACTATGACATCACACAAATGTCAAAGACAAGTAGTACTGATATTTTGCCTTGGCACAAAGTTAGCTCAGGGAAATATGAAACAACTCTGAGAAAAACAGCACATCTTATATTCAAGCTGTATATTACAAAACACAAATGCTCAAGCACGATGCCACAACTAACAATGAATGGTGAGTCACTCCATCAACAAAGAGTACTCTTATCACATGAGCCCCAAAGGACGTCAACAATCAATCTTACAGAGCTCCACTAGTCACTCTATCAAAAGGGGGGTTTTATTACACCAAACTGTAACAGCCATTTCAAATTTACTATGTGTTACATACCTTCCCAGGCCTGTGAGGAACTCACCTATGCTAACCACAGCCAAGTCCAGCAAAGACTATCAACTTGACATGCCTTACATTTATTTGTCAGGGCTACTGTCAACAGCAAGACTGCGACTAGTCAGGGCAGCAGCACAGGGCAGAAGTACTTTGTCCCACAGACAGTTTAAACTTGTTCCTTTTGCATGTCCTCTTTACAAAATCATTTTCATTACAAATTATGTTGACCATGAGAACTACACAAAGGAATCCTCTGATCCCGCAATGCATAGCTCTTCCCTTCTAAGAATATAATTAAAACAAGTATTTAGCATAACTTTTATGATACTTATTTTCCTCTGTGGGAAATCTTCTTACAGAATCAGACTAACTTAGGCTGAAAAGGACCTCTAGAGGCCATATCCTCCAATTCATTCCCAGCCAAGGCAGTGATGATTTCGAAGTTAGATTTTGTTCAGAGTCTTGTACAGCCAATTTTTTAAACCTCCAAGGGCAAATCCTGCAATATCAACGACCCCAGGTCAGAGCTCAACCATTTTCATTGTTAATTTGTTTAACTATGCCCGGTTAGAATTTCCCAATTTCCATGTGTGACAACTGCACCTCGACCTTTCTCTGTGCACCCCAGAGAAGAGTATCTCTCTCTGTTTCATAACAGCCCATCAGGAAATGGAAAGCAGCAACTCATCTTCTTTTTCTAATCTCCAGTCTGAGTACATCCAGATCACTCAGCATCCTCTTGTATACCACAAGCTCCAGCCCCCAGTCACCTAAGCATTCTTTCCCTGGGCTCTTTCCAGTTTGTCTCTACCTTTCTTGCACTGGGGACCAAAGACCGGGCACAGCATTATTTCAGGACAGCCTTGTCAAAAGCAATAGTCCCATTCCTCAACCAGGCGGGCACACTTTTGCTAATATAGCTCAGCATGTTATTAGCCTCCACCGCTGCAAGAGAACACTGCTGACTCCAATTCAACGTTGCTTTTTAATCACTATATACTTTTACTCCTACAATTCCCCTACTGTAAGAATAAGAGTAGAAATAGAAGAAAGCAAGTGATTTGCATGGTCACCAAATACCCCTTGGGCAATACTACAGTATAAGCAAGAAACTAACATTGTAGCTAATACTGTTAGTGAAAACTTACAAAGGAAAGAAGTGGGGCATAATTTTACAGCCACAAAGGTCAACCCAAATTTTACATTAGAAATGACAGCAATATCCCACATCTGAAGCAGTGAACTTGCAAATCAGCACAGTAAGCCTGAAAAGTTTGTCTCTTTTTCTGCTGAATTTTTAAAGGAAAATATTTTAACTAAAATATTAACATCTATTGATGACTGAAACAAGGTGGCTGCTCCACGTTAAAACTCTTTAAAATACTTATGAAAATGCAATAAGGTCTTTCTCATATTTCACCTTGATCATGCAGCACTGCTTTACAGTCCCCTGACATACCAGGCACCATCAACTACCTAACATTCTGCTCTCAAAGCAAGTTCTTCTGAGGACAACCTCAGAAGAGCAGCACAAAGGATTTGACAAGAAAATGCACTGCTTCATGAGTAGCATCTCAGATCGCCTAAATACAGATCACTCTGGAAGAGGTTTTTTTTGTTGTTTTTTTTTTTACAGTGAGCAAACAAAGAAATATCTACATTTAAAGAAAATTAAATGTGGTTTAGAATGCAGCTATACAACTTCCTGCAGTTGATCCCAGAAAAAATAAAATACACATGATCTGTAAGTTCCTTTGACTGCTCTTCGAACTCGAGATTGAAAGCTTTAAACAGCAGGATTTTCTTATTAGTTACTTCTAAGATTTTTGCTAAATTAAATTCCTGAATAGCATCTAACACTATAATATTTCAATGTGCCAATAGCATGGGCTAAAATACCCTCTTGAAGAAAAACCATTTCTAATCATTATTTTTAGATAGTGTGTACTGCATTACTTTGATGTAATGAGCAGTACTTGCCACTCACTTACCAGCACTAATTCCAAAGCATTCACAAAGAATCTAGGCATAGATCGAAACAAATACACGAGGAAGGAGATGTGTGAGAAGGAAGACGCGTTACTTGGACTGATCTACTGAGAGCAATCTTGCTTGCCTCCCAGTGTAAAGCATGCCCTCGCAGGGGGTGAATCAGGTTTCATTCAGAGACTCAAGGAAGGCAGCTTTCTATACACCTTTGTAGGATGCTGCCCATATGCAAGAATGAGTTCAATAAAGATTCTATTTATCATTTATTTAAAGCTTCTCTTTTATTACTTTGCTACATATTGCTGCTGCCTGGAGCAGCTTTTTCATATTTACCTAGGAGCTAAAACCTTCAGAATCACAACTGTCAAACACTCCAACAACAACCAGCAGCCCTGGACCTTAAGATTATGCCATGCAAGTCCAAAACCTGCCCCCATAGCTACTGCAGAAGTTCCATACAAGAGCATAAAATATGCTTTAACACTGAAAAATGGACATTGAAATATTTATACACACACATAAACTCCTTTTTGTATACTGTAAGCAGAATTCTGCATATTACAGACATATCCAAAGTAAATAATCCTTCAGCAATTTAATAACAGTGACAGACATCAGGTATCTGTAATATTCTGCATCAATGACGGAAAAGCCATGGCAAATGCACCAAAGCTGTTGCATGGTGGTAGCGTTAATGCTGTCTACCTAAACTCCCTATGCCAGCCTACTAAAAAGTGGGAGACAAGCTGTAGCACTGCACGAGAAGTAAAACGGAAATCAGTGCCCCTCTGAAGAGAGAGCCCTCTGCCTGTACACAGCATAAACACGCAGCACAGGATTCAACTCAGGTCTGAAGTTTTACACGCAACATGGAAAGGTTTTGCCATCGCTTGTCTAAAAAGGACAAAACCCACTCTATGTGCAAAGTTTTTTTAACAACTCCAAGACTGACACTTCTACTTCTCCAGGTTTGGGGTTTTGCTTATCTCTTCGTCCTATCCTTCCTGTTTACCTTAGAGAGGACCTCCAGAGTGCTATGCTAATTAGCACAGCCTGCATTCTATATTAAAAACAAAAATAGCCAAAAAAAAAAAATCTAGTGAAAAGGAAAACTGAATGAGCTCATATGCATTTCACCATTTAATTACTATTAGCATATTTCAATTGTATCTAAATCATTTTAATTCTGACCTGACTAGCAGACTTGCCATAACTGCTGAAAAATGAAGTCATAAAAATTAGGCATGTGATATGATAGGGTCTACTGACCTACACACTTACTATAAAGCAGTACAAAAATGTATATGGCTGTAATCAAAGCTGACAATAATAAGCTTGCTCTGCCAGGACAAAAGAAAGGTGAACAATACAGAAAATAAACCCAAAATCTCCAAAGTATTACTTTAACAAACTACATAAATATTTAATAAAATGAAATTCTTTTTGCTTTCAATAACAAGAGTAGCTCCTAAAAAAAAAAAAAAAAAAAAGAATAGAAATTTACCTGTATGGAATATAAATTCTCTATACTGCATTTCATTTGGCTTTTTCCCAGTGGGCCTAATTCTGGGGTTTTATGTCTGTACTTCCTGCATGTTCAGCATTTTCCAATCTATATACCTTGAATACAAACTAAACTATAGATTTCAGAGTTAAATGACTTTTCAAATCTGAAAGATTTCCCAGTATTGCAGCAAATGGAGTATTACACATTGCTTTGAAGGAGGGAAATACAATTTAACTGACATTTCATCAGTATCTTGGGACTCAACAATTGTCTTCTGTACTACTGAATATTTAATTAGAACACAACCTACAAAGTATCAAGATTTGACACAATTTTTTCCCCAAAGTCTTTCCTAAGCTTTAACAGCAGTTTGCACTTAAAATATGCATTTTAATAGACTGTTATTATAATTAAGGAATTTCAATAACTACTGTCTCCCCTTAATATATAAACAAGGAGAGAGTCAATGATATTGAAAGAGAACACACTCAATGCCGATAACTTACAGAGTTCAGTGCTACAAGATATTATGGAAACTGCAAGTTATTAAATAGGCAAGAATACAGAACAACAGAATCATAGGATAGTTAGGGTTGGAAAGGACCTTAAGATCATCTAGTTCCAACCCCCCTGCCATGGGCAGGGACACCTCACACTAAACCATGTCACCCAAGGCTCTTTTAAAACCTCATGCATAAAGTAACTGCTAGCTAAGAAGGGTTAGAAGAAACTTCCACTGTGACACAAAGCACACCATAACTGCTCACAACAGTTGCATGACACCAGACCAGCTTTGTACAGCATCCCACCAAGGAGTGGCTACTTTTTAAATCATTGCTAGTAACACATACCTGGAGAATTACGCCCTAGGGTGCAAAACAGTGGAAAATTAGAACTCTGTCTTTAAAATATTGGCGTTTCATACACCAGTTGGCACAGATGTGGTTGAACCTGACTGCAACTCTGATTTACACATCTCTGATCATGATGTGTACATGTAGATCTACAGAATTCAACAGGGATTTTATTCATACTACATACCCCTCCCGCCATATCCATATGGACAGAACTGTGAAAGTGGATGATCCCTTTCGGACACATCTGGCTCACACTCCTGCTGTACACACCTTTGGGCACCTCATAACTAGGAATTTGCTAGAATAACTCATTTAATTCTAGAGAAACATGGATATGTGAGACTATTGAGCCTTCTACATCTTGCCCACACTAGAGACCCATTAGCCCTGAAACAAGCTACTATCAATAAATCACTTTTACTACAGATACAGACAAAACTACTTTAGCAGAAAACCAAAAAGACATCATGGTGAAGCACTCCTTGGTGGTGCCACTCCTTCTACCTGGAGAAAACCTGATTTTTGAGTATAACAGAGATGCTTTACCATAATGCTACCAGGGTGACAGACTGAAAAGGCAAGTGGACTGCAAGACCCACCAGCTCTGCAAGAAAGTGCAGAAGAGAATCAGACAGGATGCAAAGTGCAACTGACCATCTGCTTTGGAGCCAGCCTGCACATACTTAGTCACAGAATAACAAGAACCCACATTGAGGCAGATCCTACACTGGTAACCACTCTCATTTACTAACACTATCACACTACTATACAAGGACAAATCCTGCAACCCTTCAGCTAGCAAAATGTATTCTCTGGAAGCTTATCCCCATAAAAAGCTGACAATCAACTTTCTCTGATCATTAAATCAGGCTCAGACAGACCCTGATACATCAAGCTCTTGTCCAGGGCTTGGTTAATATTTTGAATCAAAACTTCCTTTCTTGGTAAACACCAAAGAACACACCAGCTCTCGATGCTCTTATTTCAAGAGCTATGTTATTTTCAGGTTTGCTTCCAACTCTTCGCGAATGACATAACCAGAACTGAAAACTAGGGATGTCCACGTAGCAACTTCCACCACACACAACTGGTCTAAGTTTACATTGTCACCACTTCACCCTAAATCAGCTTCCACCACACAGCACAGGCTCTTGCACTAGGTATTCAATTCCTTCAGTTAATCATAACATCATCTATAATTAACCTATGCTTGCTAAACTTCCTCATGAGAACTCTTCCAAGAGTAAGAGCTGAAGAACAGCCTCAGTCAATTTCCTCTCTTTGGGCTGTTGCTGCGCTGTCCTGATGAGCATTCCTTGGATACAGCAGAGTCCTTAGACAATAATATTTTGTGCTGCTCCATTAAATATTTGGTTTTCAGAAGCCATGTTATTATTACCTATCCCTCTTCAAAGCATTAAGTTAGACTGCATTTATCGACAATGATTAAGCCCTTCATATTGTGTTACACACAGCTCGCTAAAATGCTATTAAGCACGTCTCAGCCAAAGGCAAAATATCAACCCTATCAAACCCAGCACAATTCTGCCTCAGATTCAAATGACCGAACTGCCATTCTCAGTACAGACAACAGCGTACCGCTAGAAAACATCAGAACTGCATAAACAGCGTTCACATTACCTCCTTGTATCGGCGCCTGCAACATACAAGGCACACCGCTGAGCCCTCGCATCGCGTTTGCTTACGATGTACCCCTGACTCGCGGGCAGCAGCAGGGCTCCCGCAGATCCTCACACAGCCCACCCCGCTCCCACAGCGGGAATCCCTGCTCCAGCCCCCAGCTCCCAGCACCGTCCCACTGCAAGACACGAAGGTGCAGTGGCTGGCAAAGAGTATTTCGCACCCCGAAGGAGCAGAACGGCCACCCTGCACTGTACGCCTTCCCGGCCATGTACCGAGTTACTCAAGTAAATAACTATCCTACACGCACGGGGATGAAGTAAGTAGCCAGCTAAAAGAAACCCAGTGCGCACCGTAGCTCTCTCTGCTCTGGAATCTCATTCATCAAAGCGCATCGCGGCTGGGATTCTGTTTTTATCCTCTGAATCACTTTTTACAGCAAGCGCTGCCAAGAACCATTAGCTTGTTTTAACGCAACTATGTAAACACCAAGTATTTTTGCTTGTCAGCCGGGAGGATAATTACTCGTTGATGCAAACGACTGTGAACAGGACACCGAACGGTAGCTCAGCGGCAGCCGAAGCAGCTATTCTACAACGGTTCAGGGCTGTCAGAGTCCCGAGCACAGTTCAGCGCTTCCTAAGCACGACTTCACGCTATATTGAATCACCCCCTCACGACGTCTCGGGTGCGCTTTTGTCTGCGAAGCAGAAGGAATAAGGCGCGCAGGCACTAACGCGAAGCCGCTAAGGGGCTCAAAACGGAGATAAGCACCGCACCGCCGACCCGAGCGAACCTCGCGTCAGTACGAGCCCAGACACGCGCGGGAGAGGCTGACGAACGGACAGCCGGACCCGCGCTCCACTCCCCACCTCCCCCTTTACCGGCCGGCTCCGCTTTACCTCCGCAGCCTCCCGCTCCCGCCACCGCCCCGCCAGTGCAGCCGGCAGCGGCGGCGGCAGCCCCGGACCCCCGCCCCGGCCCGCCCCGCCCCCTGGCGGGGCCGCCGGGGGCTCGCGCGCCCCCTTCCCGCCCGCGCTGAGGGGAGCTTTCACCGCCATTTTTCCCCTCGTCTGGGGCGCGGCGGGGGCTCTGCGGACCTGGGGCGCGCTCCTTGCGCGCCGTCAGCTGCCTTCCGAACCTCCGCCGTCCTCGGTTCTGCCTACCAGCGAGCGAGGGCACTGGGCGGCATTCGCCCCCTCGCTCTGCAAACCGGAGCTGCCGTCACAGTAGCTCTTTTCATTTTAACTGCGCTGCCTGCAGCCTGTGGATAAAGTTTTCCCCTCAACAAACTCTCAGCCTGGCATCTGCTTAGAGCACCTTCGGGGCTTGTGTGTCTCCTCCTGCCCTGGTGCTGGGGCTGGCGTGATTCCTGTGCTTTCTGCAGGCGCTTGGGCCCACAGGCGGCTCTGGGAGTGGAATGTTGGATTTCTCACTGGGAAGAAATCCCAAAAAGGGGGGGAAAGGTGTGATGATGCTCTGATCGGAATGGGAAACCAGTCACAAGGTCTCTATCTTAGCTGCCATTCATCTCAGGTTAAAGTGTTGGAAGAGATAAACACCGGCAAAAATATGCTCTATTCAGATTTCTGACAGCCATAATGAGCTCAAGGAAGAATTATGTAAACATTATTAAGTGCAATAAACACACGTCAGCATTAGGCAGTCTTGTGTTGAAATGTTGGTAAAAGCCACGGTGAGCATTTTATTCATAATGTCTTTTTAACTCTATGTAGCTGGTGTAATAGGCCCTGTGCTTTGCTGTTCCTCGACGGAAAATCGTTACCCAGTAATAGATGAGCCTGTTCAGGAGAGCCACTGGGATACTGCACACTTTCATTCATAGATGCTGCGTATGAGAGGAAGTGGCAGGAGGCCTGCCAACTTTCCCAATTTAATTATTAAGCTGTCAGTTCCTGACTCCTTGTTTCAACTTCCTGAGGCAACATCTGGCTGTAATAACAAAAAAAAATAAGTGACGTACAATCTGATCATTCACTCAGCAGCATTCTATTTGCAACCTTCTTTTTACTGCAACTTGCATGAAAAATTCGATACGGGGAGGATCTGGGCCTGGCATCTCTCTGAACTATCTGTAAGTAAAGAGGAGCATAGTTTCAACCATGATCCTCAAGGCTCATACTTGAACCTCTCTTCAGCAAGTCCAGTGGCGTGCATTTTAATCTTCCTAGTCCTTCTTTTATTCATAAGAACATCAGTGGTTTTTTCACTGTGTGAAGCTGAATGATAAAACTTTGGGACATAAAAATATAAAATATTTTGCTAGCCAAGAATTTTTGCATTTTCGTCAAGCACTGCTTCACAAGGGTAATGTTGGTTTCAGGAGAAAAAAAAAAAGTAAAGCCATAAAAGATATCAGATTTAAATGCTACCAAATGTGAGCGAAACAGTAAAATTTTAAAATACCTATGATGTGTATTCACGTGTTCTCTGGGTCTGTTTAATAGATGTGACAGCTTCAGCTCACAATTTGTTATTGCAGTGGCTTTTGGAAGTGTATGCCTTCTTTTTTCATATCCTCCTTCAAAGATGCACACACTTACAAAAATATGTGTCTATATATGTACACATGCACACAGAGACAAATACAGAGTGACTCAGCTCTGCGTTCTACTTGCTTAATCAGTTTTCAAAGCTCTCCTATTTAAAACGCCTAAAGCCACCTTTCCCACATTGCTTCTTTCACTGCCGAAGTGCAGGGCCTATGACAAAGCTAGGCTATCTATGCTGCCTTCCTGTGGGTCGCACTCTCTTCAATGCCTTCCTGCAGGTCAGGAGGTCAGCCCTTCCGTTAATCACAGGGCAGCTTGGACTTCAGCACTGAGCCTGCAAGTCAGTCCTGGGGAGGCCTAGAAGACCTTTCTTCTCAGTGGTTGCTTGGAGCTAAGGAAGGAGACAGGGATCTGGAGGCAGAGGTCCTGCAAACATCAATGAGATGGTATCAGGATTGCTGGGGGTAGGTGACCACCATCATCCACAAACGGCATACTGCACTGTATGGCACTTCAGTCTCTCCTGTGCTAAGGAGGTGTAGATACTGCGGTGGTAAGTATGAGTTGGGCATGTGTGGCCGCAATGCCTAGTGCAGTACCTCCAAGTGTGACTCTTAGTGCTTATAGAGAAAGCACTCCTTCTCGTCTTCTATTCCATTAATCCTCTCCCCCATTAAGAAGTGAGGTGTAGAGATCAGAAGAGTTTGAAGTCAATGTTGGTGCCTTTTGGGCTTCTGTCAGAGGTTTGACATTTGTTCCTCCTTCCTCCCTCCCCTCAGAAATTTCCTTCCTCTCCTACCTTGGAGGAACTTCTGGAACATTTTATTGATTTCTTAGATGCTCTCCTCTGGAACTTCTTGTAATTCCTGGCTTCCTAAGGCTCACTGGGTAGTTTTTATTTTATATCCTCCTGTTCAAGTGGCAGAAAGGCTAACTATCCTGTCAAGTAGGGCAGCCTTTCTTAAATCATTGAAAAAACTGGATAATCCTTTCATACCTGTCTCCCATCTTCAAGTGAAATGCCTATGTCTCTAAAGTCCTCATAGAAGGGGATTGAATACTTTAT
The DNA here is from genome assembly GCA_009867235.2 of Psittacus erithacus. Taxonomy (NCBI): domain Eukaryota; kingdom Metazoa; phylum Chordata; class Aves; order Psittaciformes; family Psittacidae; genus Psittacus; species Psittacus erithacus. Next base: position 48,345 of record WYDI02141223.1, on the reverse strand, counting down.
ATAAATTCTATTAAAGATTCTCCTGTTTTCCCTACAGTTCATGAAAGATTAGTCAGACTCTTCCTTTACTATAAAGAAGAAAGAAAATAGAGCAAGGGTAGAATGTTGAAAGTGGATTTTCTGGTCTAATTGTATTTATCATTTTTTCTGCCATTAGCCAATTTCGAGGCATATGGCCCAGATTTTATTTTTAGAAAATGTCACCTGGGATTAAAAAAAAGAAAAAAATTAAAAAAGAGAATAAAAAAAGCCCCCAACCAAACCCACAGAAAAAAACATTTCAAAATGCTCGGGACCAAAGCAGTGTCTCTGAGGCAGCAGCAAAGACTACACTGAATCCTGTAACCAGACGCAGCTTTGAAAACGTCTGCGTAGTCTCTCGCTATACAAAGAAAAGTAGTAGAGTTTGTGCTATAGGAAGAAGAAGCTGTGCTTGTGTATATTAAAGAGTCTATCATCAATTTCCCTTCTTTTTGCTTCCTTCACAACTTCTGTACCATATATGAATTCAGCAGTAAAGAGGAAACTATGCATGAAATGAGCAAATCCTTTACGAAAAGTAGGTTGAAGAACAGTTTAATCCAGGGAATTTCACAATCTGCTGGTGAAGGTCGATAACATGATGGATAAGACTACAACAGATGTATTTATGTATTTACAAATGTGAAAGCAAAAATTAGGGTCTTCTTAAAAGTAACAGCTGTTAATTGCCAGCCTCACATACAGACAGACACACACTTGGAGAGACTGCTAATTAAGTGAATGAAAAACTAGAGGAGTTTCAGCTCTAAGTTGCTTGTCATGGACCTAAGAGGTCAGGTGCAAGACTCTGATTCCTGAGCTGCATAGCATATGGAGGCAATGATACCTATCTGAAACAAAATTGCTTGTGCAGAAGGAACCTTTACCAGGGAAAGTAGGATGTGCTGATCCTCTAGGGCCAGCATCAGCAGCTATTAAAACAAACTGACTGATGTCAGCCTCCCAGATATCTGTTACTGTATAGTCTGGAGACATCAGCTCATATAAGACTGCAAAATGCTTGAGACTCAGAATCTAAAATTACTTTCCTTAATGAAAAGCTTCATGTACTGAAAGGAAGAAAAAAACCCATCCTGCAGGATTTGCAACATCAGCTAGCAGGCAAGAGAAATCCAGAATCCCATTGAGCTTGGAGGGATTTCTGCACACTTAAATGAACATTTGTTGCAACAGCCAGCACTCACCTAAGGACATGATATAAATCCCAAGGTAGTAATAATAACAACTCAATCCCTAGCAGTATTTTTTTTCCCTACAAGATACTGGTAAGAAGGAACGTGTAGTCTTTGAACAGAGTTTAGAGCATGATTTTTGTCTCTGCAGTGCTTACTAGGTAACAGATGATATTTTACCTTTAGAGATTAAAAATAAAGCTGTGGTGAAATCAGACCATCATGCAATAATAACTGATGGTGGCAGCTGAGATTATAGGATCATCTGCAGCTACAAATACTCAGCTGGGACTCCTTTAGGCTTCTGTCTATCACCTGGTCTTCTGTTGTCTCCTTGGGAATTGAACTAAACAGCACATGGGTGCCATGACTTCTGAATGCTTGATAAAGGAAGTAAAAAATAAAGCTAAGGAAAAATCCAACCAGTATAATTGATATTGTAAAACCTCCTGTACTGGGCTCGATAATGACTTAACAAGCGCATGCATAAAAGTCACAGAAGGCATTAGAACAGCTAACCCATTTGTTACCTGAGAGTTTTCTTCAATGATAATGAGAAGACTGGGAGACATAATTAGGTGCACTGTGTTTCAAGAACTGCTCCTCAAAGTTGTCTCCAGGATGGATTGGCAGGGAGCATCAGGGAGCAAGTGTACTGATAAGACAATATGAAGAGCATGGGAGGACCATTTGGTAGGAGTGAAAAGGGTTGTAACTATCTAAGGAGCTAGGATGTAAAACTGCAGAAAGCAATGCCAATTTGTAAGAAATCATATCATTTGGCATATAATCAGTGACAACTGGAACCTTAGTTACAGAAAAAAGTGCACTGGACAGAAAAATTCTTACAGACATGCAAGTAAATAAACAAAGAGAGCTGGCTAAAGTACTGTGGACTTATCTAATAAGGAAAAACTTGATTTGGATGGAGAAAGAACAAAAATGGAAGTTACAGAGAGACAGATGCCTAAATCAGTCTGTGTCTGTATTTCTGGATTTGTCCTATACACTTCTGGTAACATGCAATTCCCCAAGGTTTCTGCTGGATCTTTTCTTGAAGAAACTGATGCATCTGGTAGGCACAGATCAGTGTTATTGGGTGGGAGATCACAAATAAAACAATGGGGAATACAAGTACTTGACTATAAAAGTGAAATATTTCATTCTTGTTTTGGTCCTTAAGGCTGATCACAGTAGATATGGAGTTTGCAGAGTATATGGATTGCACTGCCTGCTATTTTACGAAGTGCCACCAAAAATACGTTAGTAGGAAAGGTGTTGCCAAGCACAACTACAGGCTGGGTAGAAAATGGGTTGAGAGCAGGCCTGAGAAGGACTTCACGCGTTGATTGACAAGAAGCTCAACATGAGCTGGCAGTGTGCACTCACAGCCCAGAAAGCCAGCTGTATCCTGGGCTGCATCAAAAGGAGCGTGACCAGCAGGTCGAAGGAAGTGATCCTGCCCCTCTGCTCTGCTCTCATGAGACTTCACTTGGAGTATTGTGTGCGATTCTGGTGTCCTCAACATAAAAAGGACATGGAGCTGTTGGAACAAGTCCAGAGGAGGGCTGTGAAGGTTATACAAGGGGTGGAGCACCTCTGCTATGGAGACAGGGTGAGAGAGTTGGGCTTGTTCAGCCTGGAGAAGAGAAGGGTCTGGGGAGACCTTAGAGTGGCCTTTTGGTACCTAAACGGGGCCTAGAAGATATCTGGAGAGGGACTTTTTACAAGGGCATGTAGTGGCAGGAATGGCTTTAAGCTGACAGAGGGGAGATTTAGATTAGACATTAGGAATGCATTTTTCACTATGAGGGTGGTAAGATACTGGCGCAGGTTGCCCAGAGAAGCTGTGGCTGCCCCATCCTTGGCAGCGTTTACAGTCAGGTTGGATGGAGCTTTGAGCAACCTGGTCTAGTGGAAGGTGTCCCTGCCCCTGGCAGGAGGCTTTGAACTAGATGATCTTTAAGATCTCTTCCAACTCTAACTGTTCTATGATTCTATGAAATGATGAGAAGAAATAAGCTTTGCTGATAGTATGCAACAGCAAAGTGTGCTTTGCGAAACAATTTGGTAGCCCAGCCACTAAGGGATGAAAGACTGGGGACAGTTGCTCATCCCCTGGTGAAACACAGCACTGCAGTTTGTCCCTGCAAGCTGTGTGTTCTGGCAGAGGTATCCAAATGGCTGTTATGACTTACAAGTCAAAGCTTCAGATGTCTTCAGACAAGTATGAACTAGAGTCTGTCCTGTGTGTAATGGAAGGGCTATACTCTGTAAATCAGATCAGTAATCCATGCTTAGAGTTCTGATCAGAGAAGAACAACAAATCTGTGTTACAAAGGTCCCTGTGTCATCTTCTTATGTGATACTACTCAGCCCTCAACAATCCAATACTGTTTTGATAAAATTATTTTTGGATTCATGCTTCCCAAGAAACTTTCATGTTTATCAAAACCTTTATCAAGGATCTTTGCATCTGCACAGGTGCCAGATGCAGAAGACTTTTATGTCAGTGACTTGGGACAATATTTCAAGAGAAGTTAGCAGCAAGCATGTCAAACACAAGATAACAAAAACAAAAAAAAAAAAAAACAAAGCAAAATAAAAATATAATAATATGTACATCTAAGAAAAAAAAGAAACAAGCAAACAAAACATCACCAGAGAGGTGCAACTATGCAACTAAATAGTGGAAGACTTCAGCATCGTATGTGCCCAACTAATGGGCCTGGCCCATAATTGTAGTCCTCTAAAAGCAGAGCCCTGGGAATGACTACAGCATTCGAAGTCTTTGTAGATGATGGATTCCTGGCTTTCTGGGAGTTTCTACGATGCTGAAACTTGTGTTACTGGTTAGATTCTTGTAAATGTAAACATAGAAAAAGCCTTTGATAATCAGTGCAAGCAGCTATAGGGATGTATGAGTCTTTATAAATGTGCCTTAATGAGTGTGTCTGTTTTAAAAATATACTTACAATATAGAAAATTTAAGTCCTACTAGCACATGTAGCAGTTCTCATTTGCAGTGTCTCAGTATACCTCTCCCTGGCTCAACCTCCTGAATTCAGCCTCTAGGGCAGATGTCCAGTACTGCAATTACTTTTGAAATGACATTCCTATAACCTTACTCCTTAAGTGAATAGTGTAGAATACAGTATGGAAGGATATTTTTAGGTGTCTTACTTTAACAGTTGCTATTTACGGTCTTCTACAAGTTGATTGCTCCATTGATGCACATAGTGCACCTACCTTCCCTAAGACCTTACAGGTTAGCAACAAATATTTAATGTGACAAAGAATCAAGAGTGGTAATTGAACCTGTATTCTATTCTCCCTTGGATATACTGTAAGAGGGTGGCACTGGCTGAAGAAAAGGTTGTGATGCTGAGCTGGGAAACATACTATAGATCCGTTGCTGCTGCAAGTTATTGTTTCACCATAGGATCTCCTCCAGATTTTTAAGCAGTCCTGCAGATGCTGCTGAATGACAGGGCACAATTCATGGGCTGAAGCATGGGTTTCTAGCCTACCTGGTGATTAGGAAAGATACCCTAGGGCATCTTATAATGGCATGCAACACCTATGTCACAGCAAGCCTTTAATATCCCTAACTTGGAGGCAATTTTACACCAAGCATCTAGGTGCTTTCTGGCCCTCTTTTCAGAGGATCACACTGCATCTTGAGTATTTCATCCTTTTATGTTTATCTGGAAATAATTATCTCCAAAACGATACAAACAAGTAAGCACACAGACAATACCATTCGGGTGTCTGTAATTGAGACCTTAGGCATAACTGTTTATCTGTGGAGGATGAAACATAGCTATTTATCTGTGTTAACCTTTGTGTACTTTCTTAGTCACATGGAACGGCTTATTAAGAAAGAAAGGGTGATGTATAGGGGTAACAGCTATTCTGAGGTTTGTGAAATCATGCTGTCACTCTTTCATTTAACCCAATGAGGTCTCAGAGTCTGAATTAAATTCAGTGAATTTTACATCAAGCCTTCAGTCTGCAGTCTTGGTTGTCATAAACACAGTTGATATTTATTATTATTTATGCTGGAGTACTTTTCTGAGTGTGTTTGGGTTTTGTGCAAATACAGGAAGAAACAGACTCATTGCTATAGGGATGAAATGTGCCTTCCTAACTCAGGAAAATAATCCCTCTGACAGCCAGACTTGGTAAGTGTTACCAAGTTTCAACCATTGCTCATATCTGACTGTAATTTGCTGTGGAGCGTTCTGCTATAACTTTCTATAAGGAGTAATATGAAAATTGCACTGAATCATATTCAGGAGTGAGAATAAAGGGGGAGGATATGGGCATCGCCACCTTCACAGTCTCCGCAGGACGAGGCAACCACCGCTCCCTGCTGGCGGGGGCCAGTGCAGCGAGAGCTCCCTCTTCCGTTCCAGATAGCTTTCATCGCCGGCAATGCCCTCCGTTTAACCCGAAGAAATGGCTCCCTGCTAGGTTTTGTATTGCCCCGCTTAACTTCCATTTCCATTTTAAATGAACATTATACTGTTGTATTCTTTTACTGCTTGTTATTGTTTTTTATTGTGGCTTTGCTTGGGTTTTCCATTGACAAACACAAAAATCCATACCTCTTCTACTTAAACAAATCTAAATAATCTGACTGCATCATTGGTGCATTTAAATTAAATGAAAACCAAACAGGAATGCACAACGTACAAGGACCAGCCTTCTGTTGCAAGGTGGCATCATTGGCGCTTGCAACCTCAGTGAAGTTTTGTTTAAAATGCCATCAGTTTTTGTGAACATGAAGAATACTTCTTGGAATTATTTATACATGAGACTATTTTTCAGTTAAATAATTAATTTACTTATTTCATTTCAATATGCTCACAAGGTAAGTCTGAAACTTCTCTGAAAAAGTCCAAGCATAAGTGTGACCTTTTAACACTTGGCTTTCAAATACAATAAAGAATAATTTTGATAAGGACTGTTTATATTGGAAATTGTGTTACTGTCCCCCATTAATATGCCTCTTTCTGTGGCATTATCCTTCTCTTTTCCCCCAGGTGGCAGGTTCATCTACTTAAGTCTTTGGGTTAAAAACAGTCATTTGCTAAATGCTTTTACAGCCCATAGCACAGAAGGGTCCTGACCTGACTGGTCTTTGGCCTTAGAATTTTTAAAGGAATTTGTTACTTATTATTCTTGTATATAATATATTATGGAAGATTTCCATTGCTCTCAGGTTTTATCAAAGGTTGTTTTTTATCCCACTTTAATATGTCTTAGTTGCCCTCAGAGTGTCAGGTTTATAGTACGGTATCTTCTGCAATACAATCTTGATATAGATTACATAGAATAATGGTTGGGTTACAGTTAAGACACAAGGAGATAGTATAACATTTTGAAGCCTTGCAGCGGCAGCACAAATGACACACCATGATGACATTTTCCTTTTGTTTGGACTCTGCTGGGCAGCAAACATCTGAAACAAAAACCCTATATTTGTCTATAGGCAGTTACGGCACTAGCAGCAGTGCATGCTCCTCTGAGTTTGCCTTCCTTCAATTCTGACCAAGGATGAGTGAGTACCATTTTGAATATGAAGGCACTTCAATTTTCATGATTATTCGATCCTTATTCAATCCTGGACCTCTAGTGAGACTATGCTAGTAAAACTGCCACATATAAAAATGGCTTTATGACACTTTTTTCTCAAAAAGTCCAGCTGCAATAATAACTGATGTGTCTGCATAAAATGTATTTGTGTGAGACAGAGAGAGATAGAGAGCGTATGCATTTCAGGGGGATTGAAGTGAAATAGTGGGGACAGACAAGTTATTTGAGTATTTGTCCCTTTGCGTTTGAAAATTCTGGACTATGCAACCACTGATTTTTCTGCCTTCCCACAGTGTTTTAGTCTAAGCCACTGCAAAATTCTCAGAACACTCAAGCTGACCAAATCCCTTCAGGTCTCTAGGAGCTCACTGTCTTGGATTTTTACATCTACAAATTAATGAGAAATTCTTTTTCATTTAGTAGCATTGTCTCTCGATTTGAACTTATTCTGCACCAAAGAAAATGTGTTTGGAATTTCTTATGGGCAATTTGGTGATAAAAAAATTGGTAAGATTTCAGAAGTTTCTATCCTAAATTTCCGGGCAGGAAGGCAGGCAACATAACAGTCATGATCCTTTCAGGGAGCAGATCTTGACCACACTGGATATTTAAGGTTTCATTGCATCTAAAAGAAAACAAACAAACAAAACCCAACCAAAAACCTAAAAGGAACTCCTGCTTTTCAAGTTTCAAATCTTATTAATTTACAGCTGTGAAAGTCACTTTTAGCTCAGTTTTCTCCACATACAAAGCTGACATGGATGCACATCTTTTTTGGCAGTCCTCCTTCCACATCAATTTTTAATCCAGTAACAGTATTCAATTAAATTTGTCAGAATTCCCAAGGATGTAAGTTTTTATGGGTTTTATGAACATCATGTCTGGGTAGAAGATGGGCATCTTGCTGATGCTGATGCCAAGGAAAGGAAAGCCAGCCTGTGTGGGATCCGGTGTTTGGAAGTACGTGTGCCCACTAGCTGGCTAACCAGCCCACAAATGCCAGCCAGTCTTTGCAGACTTTTCTTCACTGGCAGCATAAATACAGATATGGGGCACAGGAGGGAGTTGATGATCTGGTGGATACATCAGAGAGGTTACACAAGAGGTGAGCTAATGATCTGAAAAGATTAAGAGGATATTATGGTGGAAGGCAGTAAGATCTGGGAGAGGCAACTACAGGTACAACAACAGAGGAATTTGTGTAAAAGGAAATGCAGCTAGTAGTGGAGTAAAAATGTAAAAAAAATGCACCTAGCAGGGGTGATTTTGGAGAAGATGTAGGACACGAGTTTATAGGAAGCAAGGCTGCCTTACTACTCTTGTTAAAACCTGCTTACTGTAAATGTAATTGCTTGTAGACAATAGAAGACTATAATTGTAAATTACACAATGTAATGCATAAACTGTAGTTTATATATAATATGAGACAATATACTCCCTGTTAACAGGCTTGAAGTTTAATGTCTTACTAGATTATCATGCCAATAATGAAGTTTCTTTATTTAAAGGAGATACATTATGGGAAAAACAATCAGCAGCAGTATTTAAGAAGTTATCCACTCTGCAGTTTTCCCGTATTTCCAAGCTGTTAGTTGTTTTTAAAGAAGCTATAATTACAATAAATATTTCCCATTGTTCAAAAACTAGAATTGCTTTGCTTTCCACTAGGTTATTATCCTGCAGTAAACCTAGGTGAGGTGTTCAGTGTAATCACAAATAGAAAATGGCCTAGTAAACGTTATCTCATTAAAATGATGACCGCACAGCAGAAAACACTGAAAATCATTTCCCTTTTATATTAACTATTGAAGATATTAACTTACTCATAACTCTACACCAATGGCATGAATTTAGGCAGTGCACCTGGATTTTCCTTTCTGTAGCTCAGGATAAACACTGTCTCGTTAAAAGTAACTGATTTTACCAATAGAACTAGATCCTTTTGCTGGTAAAATACTGGCAGCTTTAAGGAAGAAGACGTATGTTCAGACTATGAGACTCTCTAGGGAAGACTATCTGACTCCCCATTCTCTCCACCCCATCTTGACTGTTGGCTTGCTTATCTAGGTAGCATCATATTTGCCAAGGGAATCCAAAAAAAGCAAGCAACCTCAAAAGTAGGAAAGCTATGACCAACAGCAACTGAATGTTTAAGCCACTGGGAAATCCAAGATGCACAAGTCCAGAATAAAATGGAGAATTTCCGTCTCCAGTGTAATTTCTGTGGAAATGTGCTGCAGCCAGTGCTGGTGATTTACCAGAATGATAGGAAGAAAAGTCAGATTAGTGAGTGAGCTCCTAGCAAGGAGTCTAGGTATACAACTATATATAGCCTATCAACAGGAATCAAAGAAGTTATAACAAAGCAGGTAATCTCTTTCTCACTCAGAAGACAATGGTGAATATTGAGGGATATTCTCACTGGATGCCAGCCCACAGACTTCCTCTGGAAATCAGCAGCTGTAAGAAAATGAGGGTATTCATAAAAATAGCTAAGGAGAGAGCAGGAAGATCAGGGCAGTCAGCCTCAACAACAGAAACAGAAATAAATGCCATGGAGGAATGAAGAGACTCTCTGCAATGGTGCTAGCATGAGAAAAGGAAATGAACAAATAAGGTATTTAAGACAGTGGTAAAATGAAACATATTTGGGAGAAGGAGGCACTGCCTTTAAACCCTGTGCTCATTGTTTTATTCTTTAGTCTTAATATGAGAGCAACAAAAATGACATTGCACAGAGCAGGTGATATTTTCCTAGAATACACTAGTGCAGAATCTTTGTTCATAGCTGCATAACTTATTATACAACTTTGTTTTCTCAGTGTTAAAAAAGGCTGTTATAAGTTAGGGAACTTGCTGGATCATAAAGATGTATACTTAATGGTTAGACAGAAAATACCATCTTCTAAAGGAGCGTCACATACTAGATATACCACTTGGGTTCTCAGAATACAGCCTTATACTGGGTCTTGTGTAAATGATTAAATTCAAAATGTTTTCTAGACACCACAATACGAATGTATTAAAATCAGAGGTACAAATTAATGCATTTTTGTGTATGTCTATGGAGCCAAAGTGAGGCAGGCTTACAGCACTATTCAGCAAAGCTCATGTTAAAAACCCCTTTTAATCTGTGACCTTTCCTTTAGAATTTCTGTGATAACATTTGGGGATATCACATTAAGTTCCTTAGTATAAAATTGAGCACTGAACAGACTTTTACAGAGATTATGGTGCTAGAGGAATATTTAATCGTGAAATCACTGACTGTAGTACTCATTTCTGAGAGCAAAGGTCTGAAATGAAACGAATCTGGTGATCTCAGATTAGTCCTTGGTGAGCAGAGGTCCATGTCTGAAGTCAGCTACATGTATAATTAGGTATAATTTTTGCATCTGTTCAATAGAGGTTAATTGAACTATCATAATAATTGAATTCCAGTACTTCTGATTTTTCTATTTGAAGTGTTCCTGTGAGATCATAGCCAAGTATTCATCATCTAACACATTTGTAGGAAATTCCTGTTGCGTTTGATATTTGGTTTGTGGGTAAAGGCAGGGTACTGACATTTTTCAAACATCTGAGCACAAATATACATCCTGTCTTCCAAAGTAAACAGCCAAAAGCAAAATACAAGCTACACATACATAGATTCTATACTGAAAATTTCTCATAACTTAAAGAAACAGACAAAAGCAGATGGGTTACCACATGACAAAGCTGGAAAGACCTAATAGTCTTACCCTTGTGTTCTGCAAGAATTCCACTCTTCTTGTGGTGGTATGTTAAATTTAGAATCTATTATAAGTATTCGGTAAGTAAATACTGTGTGTTAATTTTGAGCCTGGAATAGCACAGCTTTATTTTCTTTCTACAGTCACAGGTGTGCAAGCACATGACAAAAGCATATGCATGAATGCTGTGTATATTTAGTCTTCTGTGTATGTAAGCAGTTATACACATTTTACAAGGCTACTGCTCACTCATTCAGAAAACTAACAGGTTTTCCTTTACCGCTTCCTTATGAGAAAAAAATGTAGACAGGCACCGTGATGAACTGCATCCAATTATATATTCACCTGGGATCCAGCATTACTGGATTATTCTTGGCTCACTACACTTGTCAGACCCACTCTTTAAAGTTTTAAGGAAACAACTTTTGCTTTTCATTTACCGAGCTTAGCATTTATGAAGACTACAGGCTTTTGATATTGAAGCTCTCTGTGCATTGAAACAGGCAAGCTAGTGAATAAGTTTTTTCACAGAATAGGAAAGGCATTTTCCACTCCCTTATAACCACAGGATTCTCAGCTAGGACGGCCCATAGAGGTGTCAGAGATGGTCAGCATGTGCAGTTTCACCAGAACTCTTTCAGAACTCTAGCATGGGAGTTATGGGAGTTGCTGTCCCTCTGGGTAGCCCAGCTCATAGTGGGAAAAAGAGGCAAGGCACAAACATATCGCAAGTAAAAATTTACCATTTAATTTTTTTATTCCATTATTTCTCTCCAACTATTGATTTTTTTTTTTTTGCTTATAGGTTATTTCTTTTTTTTGACTAAAAGTACAATTTTCTGAAGAAAGTTCAGTTCTTGATCCATTTTGCTTTCAACTACAAAATAATTTTTTGAAGAAAGTCTCATTACCAACCTATTAGAAACTGGACTGGTGTTGATAACTGATTTAACAAGAATCTGTAGCTAGGCATCTCATAAACTTTTAGACTCAGGCTGGTAGGAATAAATCCAGTGCTGTTTCTGTTTGAACAAGTGGAGTTAAGAGTAGTGCAAATTTTCAGCAGTGCAGGGTGTGCAGGACTGATCCCTACAAGCACACTTAACATTTTTTTGCAAGGCAATCCCATTAACAAATTTTAGTGATGCAATGAAGTTCATTGTCTGCTAAGTAATTGTGAATCATAAAGTCCCCATTTGTGTGGTATAAATCAACATAACTATTCAACAATTAAATCTACAATGAATATACTTTTTAAATTGCCAAGCATTATGTTTCATTTTACAAGCTTGCACATGTATTTTTTATAGCTTACTGTCATGTAATGCTTTACAAATGATACTTGATAAACAACAGCTGTATAATCTTAGGAATATTCATCAAGAGGCACATGTATACATGGTAAATCACTTTTGACTTGCACAGTGCTGGTGGCTGGCATATAATCTTCTAACTGCTTGCATGTGGAACATAATACAACATGGCATTATGCTTCTTTGAGACCAAAATACATTCAGAAAACATACTTGGGTATTCAGTTGCAAGCAAGAATGAAAAACGCTTGTCAAGTGCACAGTTCCAATGTGTAAATCTCATGGTAGATGTTATATCTGTGGGACACCACTATGGGTATTTTGCATACTGTTTATTTTTAAACTGGACTTCATTACACTAACTGTCACAGTTTATTGGCACTGAAAAGTAAAGATGAGTGAAGATGTGGTATTAGGGATTAGGTTAGCTATAGGTGTGCTATAGGCTGTTAGGCCCCAAAAGTTACAACAAGCTGCAACTCCTATATTTCTCTCAGGTGTTAGAGTTCTACTTACTTACCTAGATTATGTCATAGTTTATTTCCTATCTGTTATACACAGTTCAGCTTTCAGAAAAGTCCTTGTGAGGCAGAATATAGGATAAAAGTATTCATCTCTTCTTTCAGATGCTTCTGTACAACTTCAGCAGAGCCAGATACCATCCTTCATATGTCACAGCAAGTTTTGGGTAGGAAGAGATAACAAGAGAAGAGTATGATTCACATGCTGATGGCAACCCAGTACTGTGGCTGTTATGCGGCAGTTGGACTAATGAACTGAAGCTCACTGTGATTGCTATCGTTAGGCTCTTTGCTGAATTGAATTGCTTATTATTGCTTCCTCACCTCTGATTTATTGAGACAGCGCAGTTTAACGTTCACACTATACTGCTACAAGTATTGTACAAGAAGCACCATGGTTTATCCTTTATTTAAGGTCTTCTGAGAGAGCCAGAGTCTGAGGCACAAACTGTATCTGGTCTACTCACATAGTAATTTCCATGACACAGGTTATGCTGTTTGATTTTGGGGTTTTTTTTATATTGTGGACAGGATTCCCCTCACCTTATCATGTAAAATACACCAAATGTTAACCCCTCAGCTAGGCTTCCTCTACTGCCCAATGGAGAGAAACACGTCAATTAAGAGTCCAGTTAATCCCATCCTAAATAGTAAAAGTGGATGAACCTGCCCATGAAGGGTTCTGTCCCTCTCTGTAAACTCTAGAGGCAATCTGAAAGGTTTCCTTAGAGTGGAAACATGCATTTTATAGAATAGTGTGAAGTATGGTCAGTGCAGCCAGCTGTGCCCCTCATACATAGCCTTTGTACAGAACTCCCACCTCAACTGCCCTTAACTACAGCACATATCAGTTTTGTGTGCACATGGTAAAATTTAGCCCAGCTTATATCAGGAAAACAGCCTGCTTTACCTGGTCTGTTGTGTCCACCTGAAATGAAGAACTTGATCTATAAGTGGGAGAACAGCTTTCATGTGCGTTACGTGAATGGTAGAAAACTTTTTTTCAGGATAACCCTACAAGATCTGGATCTGCCTGAGGAAGATGCACTTGGACAAGGTTTCTACTAGTTTGCATCCATGAGATGCACCTATTGGAATTTGCTGCCTCTGCAGTTCTGTGTTTGTGTCTGTGTTACGCCAAAGCATCTGAGATTTGTGACAGAAGTTAAAGGATTTATCCCCTCTTGTTTCCACCCTAGATAGGGGAAAATCTGGAGCTTTTATTCTTTTATGGAGGCAGATTTTAAGCAGGAGCTTTCAACAAAGGAGTTGCTGCAGAGAAAGCCTCCTGGCAGCCAAACTGAGAGGAACTTTAGGACAAGGGAAAAACTGCATACGTCTGAAACAAATGGCAGCTTTCCTCATACATTAAACCTGAATTTGGAAATATGACTCACATAAGAAAACAAATTTGGTAGCTTTGTTTCTCGCTCATTAGTATTTATTATTAGGAAACATAGAAGATATATTTTCTTAGCAATTTTCTTTCAGACTTGAGGAATTTCAGTAAATTCATTGACACCTTGTCTGTTGTGTTGGCATGTCTGGTTTTATCTGTGCACTGTGCCCATGTCTGATTGTAAACAGTTACAGAACTGCTACCCCTGTAACCCATTTTAGGCCTTTTTAAACCTATATGACATTCTCAACAGTTTCACTACTTTTAAACATTTCTGTGACATGTACAAATAAAGACTGGATCTGCTAAATCCAATCTAAGAACAAGGGAGTTCTTATCACTCAACACTTTCCTTAAGTGAGAGCAAGTAGTGAAAGTGAACCACAAAATTAAAATGTTTCTTCACTTAGGAACATAATAAATATATATTTTGAAATCATCAAAGAAAGAGGCAAGTGTTGATGACTTAAAGTTACAGCTCAGTTTACTATGAATGCCACCCTGCTAACAACCTACAACAAAAAAAGCTTTCTAGGGTATATTACTGCCAATTAATTCTTATCTATGCAAATCCTTACCTTCTAGGTAATATGAAGGTTTCCAGCAGAAGGCAGTGACAGATTGTTGAACAAAGCATGTAGAGGTATCTTTTTGCCTTCTATACTCTTCCAGCTTTTGTTGGTTGTTTAAATTTCCTGAAAGAGGGGCAGCACTGTAGAACTGTGTTTAAAATTCATTAATGAACCTCTCCTCCAGGGACTCATCTGATTTTTTTACTGATTCATTTTAATTTTGGTCTCCACCCTGAAGCAATGCATTCCACAATTACATGGCATATAAAAGCACTTTCTTTTATTTGTTTTAAAACTGATGCAATCTGAATGTTCTCTACTTCTTAATATTTGAAAAACATTGAATAACTATTCACTACCCATATACTTTTGGCATAACTTTTTGTTTTGTAAATCTCCAATTTTTTAACCTAATCTGCTCAGTGGCTTTTCTGCCAAATTATTGCCAACTTTGCGTCTGTTTAATTTTACTGAAAGCTTTTTGAAATAGGGTCACCAGAGATGCATGCAGAGTTAAATCTATTACACATCTGAGTTTTCTGAAGTTGTTTTCTGTTTTGTTCTCAGTTCCTTTCCTAAAAAGTCCTAACACTCTAGTTGCCATCAGTGATGGCATCATCTGGTGGATGATTTTGTAGAATGAACCTCAGTAATCATCAAATCCCTGTCCAGGATGGAGATAGTTTCTTCAGAGTCCATTCTTTTTATCATCAAGACTGTATTAATCCAAATGCATTACCCTGCACTTACTGATACTGAACTTCATTTGCCATTTTATTCCACTGTCGTTTCCAGTGAGCTCTGGAAATCCCTGCTGTCTTACATCCCAGGAAGCTGCTCTGCCAGGTAGCACAGGAGAACAATGAAGAAAGAATACAGATCCAACTACTGGTACTGAAGGGACCTGTTGGTTGAGAAAGTTGACCACTTACATCTATACTTTGCCATCTGCCTTTTAGTCATACTAATCTGTGGGAACCTCTTCCCATTAATCCTGTGGTAATTTAATTTGTAGAAGCCTTTAGTGAAGGAATGTATCAAAAACCTTTTTAAAATCCAAGTATGCTATAGCATATATGTATATGCTATATGTACATATATAGAGATCCCTTAGCTACATGCTTGTTGACAGTTTTTCAAAACTCAAATGCATTTCTAAAGATCTTCCCTCAGTAGAAACTGTGTACTATGCAATGTATTGTGTTTGTCCAGGTGTCTATTAATCTCATCTTTTACTACAGTTTCTGCTATTTTGTCTGCACAGAAACCAGACTTGCAGTCTGTAGCTCCAAGATCTCTCTGGAGTCCTTCATGAAAACTGGTGTCACATTTCCCACCTTCTGTTCTTCTGGCAATAGGTTAGACACCACTGTTAGTATTTTAGCAATTTTATATTTGGGTTCTGTTATAAATCTTCTGTGAATACCATCTGTTCCTGGAGATTTCTTACCGTTCAGTGTGTCAACTTGCTCTAAAGCCTTTTCTATTGACACCTGAATTTGAGCCAGTTCCTCAGCCTTATCTCCCATAAGGAATGACTGATATCAGAACCTCATTCTCTTCTGTAATGAACACTGATGCAATAAATTAATTTAGCTTTCCTGCATAGCCTCATCTTCCTTGAATGTCCCTTTCATACCCTGATTGCCTATTGGTCCCCTCTGACTCTCTGTCAGGCTTTCTGGTAATGATATGTTTGAAAAAAGCTTTATTAATAGGTTACCTGTCCTTACTGTTACTCCTTCAAATCCCTTCTGGCCTGTCATATGGCATCTCTGCATTTAGCTTGCTACCATTTATACTCCTTTCTATTCTCTTTGTTTGGATGTAGCTCCCAAACTTCACTTCTTATAGCTTTCACTGATCTATTTAACATAGGTCAGGTGCTTTTTTACTCCTAATTTATATTTTTAATGATAGCATGAATTTTCTCTGTATCTGTATCTCTAATGTGGAAACTCTGTAAATATTTTGCCCCACTGATCGCTCCTTTTAATTTTTTGTTTCACTATTTCATGTTGTTACTATTTTGAAAGAATTTTTTATTGTGGCAAATTAGGGGCTTTTTGCCTCCCTTTTTCACTTAATTTTGGGTCTGTTTTCTTTTGATTACTGTTAAGCTACTCTGCACGGGTTTGTAAGTGTCTGTTCCCTGGGCAGCTACTCCTAAAAAAAACCATTTCTGATTATTAGAAAGGTTCTGACAGAAAAAAAATGTGTCCAGAATTAAAATCATTTTAGGTCTATTAATATATATTCAAAAAGTGAATATATTTTCAAATCCAATCTAGATCAGCCCTTCCTACCTGAAGTTACAGTAATTTTACATGACATTAACTGTATTATCTACTATGTAAGAACCAAAATTCAAATTCTAAGCTTGATTTTACTCTGCTTTTTTTTTTTTCCTCAACCCATTGTAACTGTGATAAGTTCAATAGATTTGCTTTACTGGTTTATACTGAAGTAGAAGTAAGATCAGAATCAGGTCTTAAATCTGCAGTTATGCCTAAAAGAGATATATATTTTGTTGCAGTTGCAGACATGTGCATTGTGTAATCATTTTTAACCAGCTTTTTATTCCACATGCTTTCCTTCTTCGTAGTTGTTTTAAAATTTATGGCTTACATGATTTATTTTTCAGTGAAATTTCCACTGATGCTTAAGAACTCTACAAATCTTCTGAGTAGCTAACTTTCACCTTCCATGCTAATTTTCGTAGTTATGGAGGAATTTAGCCATAAATCACCAATAACACCGCTATCTTAGCAAAACCAAGTGTCATCCGTTCATTTGACTTCTGGTCTCGACACAGTCAAAATGCCAAGGGGTGAACAGGAGATGAGTGTAAGTGCTACACAGCGGTGAATTTCATTTTTCCATTTGTCATATCATGTCAACTCATACTCTTCAACTTCTTGCCACTTAGGATGTAAGCAGGAATAGCTGTCAATATAATCTTCAGGACATCTACAAACAAATTTAATCAGCTGTACACAAGGATGACTAGCAAACTCCAAAGAGAATCAAGAGTCTTCTCTGGAAATAGAAGAGATCTCAGGGTTTTGCTCAGGAGTTTATCTGTGTCATTGCCCTGCAGCCCTGTACTAAGTGCTTTCTCCTGATGTTTTGCACGAGTGGACACAAATCTCCATATATTTACCGGGAATCCCATTCAATATCAGAAGCATCACAATACCATGGATTTCTGCACAGAAAAAGTTCTGGACCTTGTGGAGTTATCAAAGAAATTTCAAATTAGAGAAGTTTTAAGGTCTGGTTATAGTAAGTTTTTAAGAAAATCTATAGAGCAAAACTATGAGAATGGCAGTAACAGATTATGGAACTTATCTCCATACTAAAAGCATATGTAATTCCAGTAGTTTCTGTCATTTGGTGACTTGTGTAATGTGAAAGTGATTTTCTTATAGAGGTAAGTATATTTAGTTAGCTTATATCTAAAACCTTAAGAGGAAATTGCCATGGAACCTTCTTGTAACAGAATTGATCTTGTTCAGAGTCCGGAAGGCAACTCTTATGTTTCTGTGCTAAGTCAGCTTCTGTCTTTACACCAGTCTGAAATGTTCAAGAGTTGGAAGGCAAGATGATGCTTTTCTTACTGAATATTTTGTTGCAATAGAGAGAAATCTACACTCTTATTTCTTATCTGTGACAGCCAGTGGCACAAAGTTCTGGCAAGCTAAAGGTGATAAAAGCCAGCTCTGATTATGTCTCTTTCTTGACATCAAGTGGTTGTATGCTTCTGTCATCCTAAGTAAATCCATCCAACTCATAAATCATAATCTATCAGAGGTCGCTTTTATCTTTCAGATTCCAGTGATAACTGTTCTGTACCTCTGTTTCCTGCTCTTACGCCTAGTAGAAATCTTATGTGCAGTTGTTACTCAACTATTCAACTACTCACTTGTTTTTTACATGTGTAATTAAATTTAAATTACTAATAACAAAAATCTTCCTGAAATTTCATTTTGTGTCTGTAAGGAAGAGTTAATGACTGTGTTATCTCTACCAAAAGCTTTGTCCAGTGTCAGGACAAGTTATAACTTTTTTTGCTTCTTTGTTTAAGGGTACATTTCTTGGACTGTATTCTGTCCCTTTTTTTTTCCCTCCTTTTTATAATGAAGAAGTGTTTGCATTTAGTTTAGCATAGTGTTAGTGTAATGCAGCACTGGCAGCTAACAGAATTAGACAAAATAAAGACAAAATTATCATATTGCTTCTTTTTAATCTTCCATGCCCCCTATTATTGCTGTTTCTCTTTTCAAGAGAAGGGACTTCAAGACTTTAGCTCCATTTAATGCCTATTCATTTGTTTATGCTCCCTATCAAGAAGAGCTTTTTCCTAACCAAGTTTGAAATCCCTGCTTTATGGGTGCTACAGAAAATAAATTCTTGATTTTTGTATCTTTATTACAGCTCTCCTTCCTCAGCCCACTATGAATAACAGTTTCTCTCTAGTGATGCATTCTTTCTCTAGTTTCTAAAATCTTGGTCTTGTGCACAGCAGTTTCAACAATATGTACAAGTATTATGACTATTGTATTTTATCAGAGGTAGAACATTATGTGAGGAAGGGGCTGCTTGTGAAAGAAATTATAGTGCATAGTGCTTTGGCTTTATATCCTGCAGGTAAACTGACTGATATTTTAATTTCCTTGGACCCTTTTGAAAGCTCTCTAAATGAAGCTTCTGAAGAAAATATATAACTTTGGTTATCATGCTTTATGGTTATTACTGTGTACACATTAAATGTGAATTAATGCAATAAACCAGTATATTTCACATAAAAAATACTGTGAATTTCACTGCTGTTGCTGACATGGCACATGCATCAATGTAATTATGGGTTACAAATCCTTGGTAAGAGAAGCAGCGTTACAGTTTTTGAAGTTCCCTCATTATGTGAATTCAGAAAAAATACTGCAGCTTGTATTTAATTCATCTTGTCTTGTAGGCCTTTCAAAAAAGCAACATTGATGCTGGATTTATCTTTAGTTTGATGGGAGTCACAGTAAATAAGCATGTGGAGCGTACTAGTGCCAATGAAAATGCTGGGGCTTGTTCCACCCTAAATTAGTCTGATGGTGTGAAACAGTTATAGACAACTGAACAGAAGAGCTCTGAGGCATTTTGCCTCTCTGGGGTATTTACAGGCCTAACACACCAGGGAGCTCTGTTTAGTACCCATTACATTTGCTTCCACTCCACATATTTGTCTCAGGATGCCTGAAGTACCTTACTTTAATAAATCATTGATCAAAAATGTTTCTTTTTAAGCATTTACACAGAGCAGTGAATCTGTAAAACCCTATATTCTGAAATAGCAGAATTAGATGCGCCCATATCTGTGTATCTTAGGACTTGGACAAATGACTGAGTTATGATGATTTAGCTGATGAGTATGTGACCATATGCATCTCCTTAGCCTGCAGACAGGTTTAAGGTAGCACATTTTACTTCATGCTTCCCATGAGTGAGAAGTATGCAGATAGTCAATTACCATGGCTTATCTGGGATAACATAATCTCAATCAGTTGACATAATTCAGTTGTGCATCTGAGCCTGTGACAAAGTTATCTATTATGTTAACGTATTATTTGTTCTATTGTGTTCTGCATTCATTGCTAGTAGAGAATAAATATGGTCTTCCTACCTTTACACTTCACAGACATCCTGTCTAAATACAACTTTTGTTGTGCGGGACAGTGTCAAATGCCTTGCAAAAGCCCAGGTAGATAATGGCAGTAGCTCTTCCCTTCACCAGTGCTGTAGCCCTGGTGTAAAAGGCCACCAAATTTGCCAGGCATGATTCAAATCTGTCCTTCAGTATCAAGTCTTCCAAAAAGCTTATCTGTGTTAATCTGTTAAGAAATGTTGTCATGACCCTGGTGTTTAGAAAAATCCATGTACCCTAGTACATGAGGAGAACTCTATATGAAGAGTAAGTCAGCAGATTTATTAGATATACCACTAGTTTCCAATGGTGAAGAGCAGTTTCCTACGCAACAGTGCTAGATATGAGTTACAGCACAGCAACAGCAATCCTGGGCAAGCAGATGGGCAGCTCATTGAAAGGGACTGTAGAAAAGGAGGAAGATTGGAAGGGGAGAGTATAGTGCAGAGAAGGAACAAGAATGAAGTGATCCCAGCTAAAAAAGGGAAACTGATCTTAACCAATTACAACTGTGGGAAGTTGGGTTCAGACCTCAGGCTTCTTATTCCTTTGGTGAACCAAGTTTTTTTCTATCCATTCTAAACCTCCTCTGGTACAACTTGAAGCTGTTTCCTCTTGTCCTATTGCTTGTTACCTGGGAGAAGAGACTGACCTCCACTTCACTACAATCTCTTTCCAGATAGTTGTAAAGAGTGATATCGTCTCTCCTGAGCCTACTTTTCTCCAGGCTAAACACCCCCAATTCCCTCAGCCACCTCTCACAAGACTTGTTCTCTAGACTGTTTTCTAAACCCTTCACCAGCTTCATTGTCCTTCTCTGGGCATGGTCCAGCACCTCAATGTCTGTCTTGTAATGAGGGGCCCAGATCTGAGCACAGGATTCAAGGTGCAGCCTCACCAGTGCCCAGTACAGGGGGATGATCACTGCCTCAGTCCTGAACATCTCTGTGTCCCTTTTATTAAATACAGCTGTTACTCTCTTGCTTCCTGTTTTTACGAATAAATTACTAGAAAGCATTCAAACTTTGTAACAGTTAGGTATTATGACAATATAAGTATTTCAAGAGATTAAACATCCTCTACAAGGATATGAATAGTTTCATTTTCAGCTTAGATCCCCTTATTAACACTTTCAATATCCACCTAAGACCTGAGATGCAGATGGTCAGCACGCGCTTGTCATCATATGGTCCTTCAGGCATTTGGTTTGGCTGTATACAGTCCTAAGTGCATTGTCACTGCTCAACAAACCCATCACAGATAATTATTGCAATTAATAATGAAGCTAATTCCTTGGGCTAGTCATGCTTTGTCAGTTCTTCTGTGTGTGATAGTGCTAATCTTTTAGGCTAAGTAGCTATTAAATTCTTTGAGTTTTGTGAGTTGTTTCCAGCAGCAGAAGAAATAAAATATAATTAGAAATTTGCCTCATGTTTCTGTTTATCGTTGGAGACTAGGCATCAGTTCTTGCTTGCCTGAACACATTAGGAATCAGGCAACAGGAGACTGCTCATAATCCCTAATCACAATTCCAAATTTTTCTACTCAGTATCTAGCCTCAAAACACTGTCCCATAGCCATTCTACCATGATTCCTTTGCTATCCTCTGGGCTTTCCTGATGCCGTTGTGGTGGCATCTGACTCACAAATATTCAGAAATATATCAGAACAACACTCAGTCTCTATATTTCCATTCAGACCCCAGGGAAAACTCTTAAGTGTGTCATTCCATGGATATTTTCTCCAGCAACACACAGTTTAAAAAGATCCTTCTGCTATCTGCCCCTTTTTACTTGTTTCTCTTCCCTGCTTTAGCCCTCTCTACACTGCAGTTAGCCCCCCCTGAAGTACCAGTGCAAATGTTTGTGGGATCACAGTGTAACCTTGATCACTGACATCCTTTTTTTATTAAATAAATACATGAATAAATTAAAGAGTACCACAAATGGATTTTTTCATGGCTTTGCCTTAGCACACGGCCTTGCAGCACAACTTGTTGTTGAGATGGTAAAACATGAGGTAGAGCAGAAACAAACAGGAGCAAAGGGAAGCAGGGATCTCTGCTGCAAAAAAAAGCAATGCCAAAACACCCCCTCAGCCCTCCACTCGGTGCTCCCAGCCTTGTGTGCTGGTTTGGGACTGGGAAGCAGTCTGATACTATTCCAGAGTGAAGAGGAATGTGAACGTTTCCTGATTCAACCTGACTTGAAAGTAGCAATTACATCAACAGGTTCCATAAGGTTTGTGATGGCCAAAAGAACAAAGATGTTCTCTGAGAACCAGACAACCTCCAACATAACTGTAAACCAGTATCTCCCTACACTGGGCTATGTTTCAGGTTTTGTTTTCACCTAAAACTAGCTATTATATACCCTGTCTTTCCTCTTAGTTTTGATGGGTAATCTGAAAATATGATGACAGGGGCTCAAGAAATTGAATGAGACAATTGTCTGTGATGATTTGTTATGTATTTTGTTAATTTAAAAACTATTCGTTGCTGCCACACAGCCTTAGGGATGTTTTGTTATGATCATTGTTGTCAGTTCTGAACACTAAAATTTACTGTATTTGATGTTAAAATCTCAACTCAAGGTTGTAATATCTATAAAGAAAATATTGCTATAAAGATTGAACTCTGAAGGGGCTGTTCACATCCATGAGCAGACAGTAGAATAAATACTGAAAATCTTATCTTTTTCTATTTCTCTGAGAAGCAGGAAACAATATGAAAAACATTTATATCTCTTTGACAGAAAATGCTTTTAACAATACATAATCATTATCAGTCAATACTCTGAGAGGCTGCTGTTGATAGTAGGTGTCTGGAAGATGCTTTTCATGGTGACCTTTAAATGCCACAGCCCTAAGTTATCATGCAGAAAGAATATTCCTTCATTTCAGTATCTACTAGGAAAAAATCAAATTGCAGTATGTATGACAGTGGGACATAGCTATACATGGGCTCACTCTGCAAAGTGAGGAATGAGGAGGATAACACTCTGAATTTTAAATCACTACCTTTGGGCATGGCATTTCCTACTGGCAACAACACTCGATTCATTATTCTTTAAATACTACGTCAATGATTTTTCTCTATCATCCATCGCATTTTTTTCTCACTAGTGCATCAGACATACTATACAAAAATATGCTTCCAAATGCAGTTCTGGGTATTAGTGCTTGTCTAATTGTCAGCAGCAGGATTTTGCTTGAATATTAGCTTCTTATCCAACTATGCAACTAACAGGATTTTTCAGAGTTACCTAAATAAGATATTTTCTCAAATTTGGAACTGCAAAATTCTTACCTTGTGTCAGAGTAATCAATAGAAGGAGCCAAGATGAAACTTTTTGTATGGGGAAGGTACTCAGTAATAGTCTTTTTAGAGTTTTTTATGTCTTCCTCTGAATTATTTCAAATGACTTGGCTCGTATTTCATACTGACCAAAAGACACAACTGAAGGGATATGTAGGGTCAATAGTTCTTACTTCTGCTGAAAATATCCCGTATATATTGGCCAAATCTTGGGTGCAAAAATTGATTTTTTGTTTTCAGTCAAAGATGGGAATTTAGAAAGTATTTGTAGTGACTGATTAATGTTGAAATTAAGAGCAAATGTGAACATAGAGAAATACAATCTGCATATTTAGTCTTGCTAAAGTATTTGTATTAGTTAAAATATGGTATTTCAGCAGCAGAAATACTGCTTAGGAAGAAGATAATTGCTCTTATAAATCAAATCATCTCCAGAAGAAAACGACATATTTGCAAATGGATAAGAGTGTATCCAAAATCCATCTGCTTCCCAAAAAAACAGAAAACCTCTATAATATTTTATATTGCAGAATGTAGCCCATGAGGAGTGGGGGAAAAATAACTTTGTGAAAGTGTGTGGAACTGACACTATTGTATTTTTTTATTTTTTATTTAGAATCTCTCTCTTGAATTTAACTTCCCTTTTATGCCCCTTTATATCTAGTAATCTCCAAGCTCTTTAAATCATTCATGAATGAAGCAGGCTGAACCAGGCCTCCCACTGATTTTATAAAGCAGGAACATACAGTTAGGCTAATTTGCAGAAGAAAGAGCTGATGCATGGGAAGGGTGAGTGAAGAATCCCAAGTCCCAAAGGACATCCAAAACAGAACCAGTTATAAAACCTGAATCTTTTAATAACAAAATTATTTTTCCACCCAATCCACTTGTGCAATAGTTGTACAGGAATAGGTGCAAACATATCGTGGCATCTACTCTTACAATGGGAGCTGTGCTAAAGCACAAGTCAGTTAAGCACTCATCAAATTAATAGACTGATCAATTTATGCTTTCATCCCTTGTCACAAGATCAGATCTGCAGCCTCTAAGCCTCTGGTCTGGATTCACAGAATCAGTAGAGGGAGATGCCCCAATACTTCCGCAAATCTAGGCCTGTATCCTAAGAGGACTGAAAAGCATCTGTTTCTGTAATATCTGCTGAGAAGCCAGAACTCCTAAAAAAGATTTTACTTGGGGGACACTGAGGAAATTGGAACTGGCTAACTAAAGTACCACTAACATTTTCTTTTAGTCCTCTGTGAAACCAGTAATAAAGTGGTCTTTGTGACTCAGTAAATGCCTCAGGTTGTTGTCAGTCCTTTATTTAAAGCTCTGCTGACCTAACCACGAAGGAAAATAATCTTCAGCCTATTTTGGTGCTATGATTAAGTCTGCATGAGGCCCAAAAGCAGCCGCGACTGACAGTGGAGAAGAGGGTCTGGGAATATTTAGCTGTGATGCGCTGCTTCTATGAAGGTCATCACTTCTTTCATTCAAAGTGAGTGATTGACTCAACACGAAGTTCATATTGCATGACATACTTTCAGAAATGATTCATGTTAATGGTGTATCTCAAGGGATTGGTGTTGAACAGAAGCTACATCTCAAGCTTAAAAAATGATTTAGCAATATGAAAGCCCACAGATCTGAGCTCATGTAGAGACATTTGATGGTAAACATCAGAGAATAAATCCAACTAAAAGTCATAAAATTGGATAGACAATAAATCTGACAGTTTAAGACCTTTTGGGGCTCAAATCATAAAACCCAAAATTACTTACACAGCCATTCCTTGATTCAGCTGTGTATCTTTTTCTGAGATACAAACAGAAAACACTTTCCCACTTCTGGCAAGTTGGAGCAGCTCGAGGAAGTAGCTATGTCAATGTAACCAACAAAGTATGACACTGAGGACACACTACTCCCCCCAACACTGCTGTCTCTCCCCTCCTCAGCATTCATGGGACCTATGTTCAGCAAAGTGGTACTAAAAACTTTTTTCCACATTTGGAAATGTGTCAATGTGGGCTGTGGCTGGGAGGAGAGATGATGCAGTGCTCATACCCTTCCCAGGAACCACCACTCTTTTGCCTCCCCCAGGGCCAACAACCCCCCGGTTTTACACATATGAAAGTATTTAGTGGTTAATGTTGAGCACCTTGAGACACAGTTATAGGAGATGCCGCACTAGGACAGTTTGTCAGTGTTTCTCTTCTCTCCAGCTGTAAGTTTTGTGAGGAAACCTGTCAGCCTGCTGTCTGTAGGCCTGGCCATTGGCCCCATTGCTCTGCACCCTCATGAGCCTCACCAAGTGTGTAGGGGCTCACCTGCCTGGCCAAAGCACTGCTGCCTTGATGAGAAGTCCATGGGTGATATGAGCACATCAGGGGATGGCATCTGGGAGGTGTCCTTCTGACTGAGGTGGCTGGAAAGAAGTCATTTGAACATCTGCTCAAATCAGAACAGGTTCATGTAGCCTTTTGTTCTGTTCAAAAGCACTTTTTGAGGGTTTTTTTTTGCTGGTTTTGGTTGTCGGTTGGCGCTTTTTATTATTATTCAAATATTGGCACTGATATGGGGAAAGGGATCATCCTTGGCCAAAGAAAAAAAGTAAATTTAGAAAATACAAAGTCAGAAAAGAAAACATTAGATGGCTTGCCCTCTGACTGAACTTGGAGTTGAGGCAGATGTCTGCTGAGAGGAAGTGGTGTTCTGCTTGTGGTTATCTGTGTTCAGATAGGCACAAGCACAGAAGTGAGTTTGAGAGATTAGATCAGTAGTTTTAAAGATGAGCTCAATATACATGCAAACAAGTCAAGCTGTGGGTCCCTGACTGCCTGATCTAGAATGTACATTATGGTACAGATTCTCATTTGTAAGGCAAGTGATTTCTAGCATCTCCAGGGAAATTCTTTTCTTTCCTCTTTAGCACCTATTTGGAGATGAGGTGATACATACCTCACCATGCTATGCCTTTGTTTCTGTGCTGCCATTACACTGATCTCTGCATTCTTGACTGTTACAACCCTTCGCACAGTCCCATAGTTGATTTGCTTTTGTGACTGCAGTTGGACATTGATCTGTGTATGGTGATGTCCCAGGTCTCCTTTAGATGATACAATCAGCTTAGCATTTTCGAGGCTGAACAGATTATTTTTCTGTGTAGCCTGATTTTGAATCACATAGTTATCACAATGACTTTCCAGCTATTTTATTTAAGTTTCTTTAATGTTCTCTACAGTCATCTCAGGTCCTTATACATGTACACAACTTAGTCTGCTCAACAGACTTTGTTGCCATGCTAACCTTTCACCTTTCCAAGTCATTAATGAACTCATTAAACATCATGGCACATCACAAGGAGCACCTGGGGCAGTTAATCTGCCACGATGATGGGATTCGGTCCTTTAATCTTACTTGGTTTTCATTTCTAATCAGGTCTAGACTTCAGCAATCTTAAAATCTTGTAGGTAAAATGTTCTAACTGTGTCCTGACCTATCTGTACATTCCTTTCATATTTATAATTAATTCCCTAGGACTAAGGAATAGTTGAAAGCAAAAATACAAAAATCTGTCTAAAATTCTAAACCCCACTTAAA
The DNA here is from genome assembly GCA_009867235.2 of Psittacus erithacus. Classification (NCBI taxonomy): domain Eukaryota; kingdom Metazoa; phylum Chordata; class Aves; order Psittaciformes; family Psittacidae; genus Psittacus; species Psittacus erithacus. The sequence goes on along the minus strand of WYDI02141223.1, from coordinate 21,380 downwards.
AAACCAAACCAAACCAAACCCAAAGCAACCCAAGCAAACAAACCTGAAAAGTACCAAGCTTCTGTGTCATTATCTAGTCAAGTCTTTTACACTGGTGCAAAACATACTTTCTGATGTCTTATGTGTCCTTGTCCAGCTGCTGTTCTAGTATCTGCAGTTTTTTTAATCTCTTGGCATTTCATTTTTTCTTACTAACTATAGGGAATGCTTCAGACCTAGAGTAGAACACAAAGACATATAACGTGAAAACACATAAATAGTTCGTGAAGCAGAGGCAGCAACCCAGGAATCCCCTATCTCAGGAGATCAATAACACCTATATATCTTGATAAATTTCTTTTTCCTCTGATCATTAATCATAATTCCCCAGTGATCTCTGCCCTGTTGTTTATCTGTCATTTTCTAATGACTTTCTTCATGTGAATATGCCCAGTTCTATGAGAGCAATCTCATATTTCTAAAACTGTTATCTATAGTCAGGCTGTCATGTACTGCAATTTCTCATACACTAGTCCCATCTAATTTTTTTGTTGTACATTATAGGACATGAATGAAACTGAAGGTTTTGCCCACTTTGTGAACAACAGCACATCTGATTTTTCTTTTTTTTTTTAAATAGAGATTGATACAAGTTTTTCAAATTTGGGCAGACGGAAGTCAAAACAACATTTCAGCATGGATGTATTACCTCACTATTCTTCTCACAACATAGAAAGTGATCTTAGTCATGCACTGGTAGAGTCCACAGTTTTGGGATATGGGTCAGTCAAAGAGTAAAGTCAGGACCTTGAATTTTAGGAAAGCAAATTCTAGCTCTTCAAGTCATTAGGATCTCCTGGGAAACAGTGAAATAGTGGAGCAGATTGCCCAGAGAGGTGGTAGATGCCCATTCCTGGAAACATTCAAGGTCAGGTTTAATGGGGCTCTGAGAAACCTGGTCTAGTTGAAGATGCCCCTGCTCATTACAGGGGAGTTGGACTAGATGACCTTAAAAAGTTCCCTTCCAAAGCAAACTGTTCTATTATCTACAGATATCAGGGTAAGAATCAATAAAAGCAAGAAAAGGCTGAAGAAAAATAATTTTCCTATAAATCTTGGAATGACCTGTATTAGTTCTTCATCAGAATTAATTAGATTTTCCAATTTATTGCCAACATGAAGATTCAATTTTTCCTAACTTGACCACAAAAACCCTTCTTGATCTCTGTGAGACCAGCAAGAGAACTTTATTCTACCTAAGAGAATCTGCTTTTTAAAAAAGAGTAATAAGATCAAGTCAAAGCTTAGGCTGGAGAAACCCTATTTTAGTTGTATTAATCACTCCTGCAGTAGCTCTGGCAAGGTTAGCAAACGTGCAGCTATAATGGGCCTGTAAAAACATTTCCTGTTTCTTTGAGACTTGGTGGTTATTTTCTTTGTCTATTGAACTAACCTGGTACTGGTTAATATTGGCCTGATAAGTCTCACATAAAAGTGAAGCATTAATTTTATCCTTATCATCATACAGCTGTCTAATGTCATGAATGGCTGCAAAAGGTTTGAAAAGATTAAATAATTTTGAGAGAAAGATAACTTTTCTGATCTGAAGGAAAAAAAGTCTAGATTATCTAATTATTTCCTTTCCTGGCAGATATGTGAACTGCAGCTGAGATTTATTTAGTTTACATTTTGGTGAGTTGCAGTTGCCTAAAGGGGGCTGCTTTGCTGCTTGAGTAGTTATATCATAGTTTGCATCAACCTTTTTCTCCTTCTGCTATTCCACGGTACCCCTTCATACTGTAAAGTTTACAGATTCCAAGGTGGAGCGAGGCAAATATGCACCAAGCAATCCCTCACTTTGAAAATATTCCTGGGAGACCATTTTTGTTCCGCTGTTTACCTGGGCAGCCTAAGAACGTCAAATGAACACAGCCTCTCTTAAAGTCCCATTTCTTTGGGGGAATGTTTTACAAGCACAGTCATACCCACATCCTGTTACTGTTAACAGCAGGATGGTTAATCTGGTAGAAGAATGACCTCATATTTCAAATCTTATTCACAGGCAGCCGGTCAGACACACAATAGAGATCTTCAATAGCACAAATGGAGGGTAAGCCTCCAGTTCTCCTTGACTTTCAGTAGGACTGAGAGACCTTCCTACTCATTGTGCCACAGAACATCTCCCATAACCGATAAAATACAAAGCTAGAAACATTGCACTGCAGTGAGGCTGAATTACGCTGCAGATGAGAGAATGTCTCTGAGTTTATAGAAGCTATTGTTTCGGGTAGTTTTACAGCCTAACCTTCTGTAAGTGTTATGAACACCATATCCTTTAAGATTACAGGGAAAATAAACTTATCTAAAAGATAAAATATCTGATAAGTAATGAAAAGAAAAAGCTGGCTTAGTATCAAGCTTACGATTTAATACACACAAGTGTGAATTGCCTTGTACCCTTATTGTAGTATGTGCATTAGGACATGTTTACAGAGAAGAGGGTGCAAAGGCAGAGAAAGTTCCCACATGAGGATTGCCGTGTGAGGTACCTACCCCAGGCACATCCTAGGAGACCAGCTGCGTGATTCCCCCTGCTTCTAAGCGCACTGAAGCTGCATCCAGACTTAGTATCCTTTCATACATCCTTAATCATGGTATTTCAATTTATTGTACACTAATTAGATAGACCTGTTGGTTGAAGTAAAAGAATCAACACCCAGTAATTACTTCATTGTAAAACATAATGAGTTTTGGAATCTGACTTACTGTAAAAATTGCAGCACAATAAATAGAATGCAGTTTTCCAACTATAAACTAACAGTGAATTCTGTTAGTGTATTTCTTCATGAAACATGTTTATGTGATAGTCTTCCAATTTTATGGCAGAAGTTTATCACCATAAGGTACATTTCATGACAGCCAAATAACTACATTCAGTTAGACTTGTCACCATGTGCCTTCAGTATCAAGACACATGCTGATTGTATCAAATACTGTTGACTTAGTACTGCAAATAGAAAAGATGATTACACTGTTCTCTTTATATGTGATGTAATATTATTCACCTCACTAAAAAGTGAAGGTCAAGGTTGTCTAAGAACATGAGAAAGATCATCTATTGAAAGCTTCGGAATGTGATAATAATGCACTAAGAGACATAGTAGTAGTTTTACATTAATATTTCTGTGATTTCTTATGCAAGAGGCAATGCATACTCTACAGACTAAGCAAGTGACCCACTGGTATATTTATACAGAAACTGGAACAACTCCAAGAATTCTAACGCTACCATATTTTGCAGCAATTTATCTCACAAAGGTCAATAAAAACAGTTTGCACTCTTGAGTGAAATAACAACAAAGAATTAGTGCTTTATCAATTCATTCATGTCAGAATACCACTATCATCTCGCTGATCCTGTGAGAGATATCTCGTCTTTGTATAAAAGAAAGGATAGTCATGGAATCTACTGAAGTACTGTTAAGTAATAAACATAGCTTAAAACCATATCCAAGACTTGTAAAATCAGTGCCAACACTATTTGTATTGCGTGCAGATAGTAGAAATGCTTGAACCTCATTCCAGAAGTAAATACTGAATATACTGCATATAATGATACACCAGTTTTTTAATTTGTATGGAGGTATAAGAGCCACAGTAGTTATAACTTTCTTGTTACGATTTTGAATTTTGTTGGGGTGCAGGGTATATATCTGCTGGTCATGTAGGCTGGAGACAGGAGTGAGAATTTAGGCAGTGATGTATGCCTGTGTGGGTCCTGGTGGGGGATTCCACGTGTGACAAAGCCTGAAAATACAGGAGGCCATAAAATATTTGTGTGAGAAACTTAAAATGCAGGGGAGACTGCTTTCTGGCAGTTGCACCTTAAACAAGAGGTGCATCACTGAATGAGAGGCAAGTGGAAGGCAGTGGGTTCAGGAGGATGGTGAGATGCTGCACTTTACAGGGCATGGGGATGGCTCTGGCTGCCTGATTGCCATGGCAACTACAAGAGGAGTTCCCCCTCTTTGCCCTTCACTGGAGAGACTTGGTCCCCTGCTGCCTTGTCGCTCGTGGCTCTGCGACAGCATGATCCCCGCCCCATGGGGATCAGTGAAAGAGAAACCAATCCATGATGGTTTTTCAGCTGCCCCCGCTAGCATGTTGTAATAGGAAAATTCAGGAGATAAATCCAGCATTAAAGCTACCATAATAACCATAAAGAAGTGGAGTGTAATGTGCTTATAAAAGTCAGTTTAGTCTAATTTAGGACCATGAACAGGAGTATTTTGATGGCAGACATTGAATGGCTTTATGCCATCAAAGGAGGACAGAAATAATGCTGTTTCAATATCCTGCTCAGGCATTTTCACCCTTAAAATATACAGTTATAATCCCTAATTTTGATTTCTCTCATTTAGGGCACTCAATACAATGATAACATGTAATGTACCTATACCATCTTAACCTAAAATGCAGAGATATATTCTTAACTTCAACCCCATCTTAGTGTATCTTACTTTGGGAAAACATGTAGAACCTGGAATAATGACAAATGTTGAAATGATCTTATATTGAAAAATATTGAATTTGGGGGTTAATTTTTCTGAGGTTTTCATATTTCTTTTATAGGGCTTTAATTTTAATTTTTGTGTTTTGATTAATGAGAGTTGTCCCCTAAGAACACATTTACAAATTAGAAACAAATCAGCCAACTAATAATTTTGATATAATGTCACTCATGATACTGTTGAAGTTTTGCTGAGTGTTTTAAAATAGCAAATAATACATGTTCACCTCTGGTTTTCCATTCAATAAGCAAAGGGAGGTGTAAGCAGACATTATAGAAATTAAAAAAATAAGAGAGAAAAGTAAGTGAGACAGAGAAAAGTGAAATTGAAGTAATTGAGAGAACCGAAGAAAGAAGTAGAGGGGCTGTCAGGTGAGTAATGAGCTAGAGCCACAAAGACATAGATGGGTGGCTCTCAGCTGGCAGCTATCAATGATGCTCAGAGCACCTCCTACCCCATCCCTGCGCCAGGGGAACTCTGGCAGATGCCTTATATTCCTCCCCCTTAAATTCTTAACAAGAAGGTATTCAGACAGTGATCCCATCTTCAGATCAGCTGTCACTGAGATCTGCACTGTGGCATCAGTTTTCCTGGCACAGTGGTTTTAGAAATGTGAGTTCATGCAACTACAGCTGAAGTCAGGGAGTGCTGCAGGTGCTCAGCTACCTCATCCCTATCCCTTTCCTTTTCCATGCATCTGCCCTTCTGAGGTGCTCTCAGAGCTCAGTCAAGAGGTAAAGAGAACTGTGGAGCTCTAACCACATTGTGGCTTCCATATCTCCTGCCTTGCTGCATCCCTGAGCCAGGAATGGGGTTTGCCCTCTGTGTGACATGGGGGTTATACTGTATCTGGGCATTGCGACATGGTCAGGTACTTGTTCTGTCCTCGGCATCCCTTTAGAGAGCTGAATTACTCATGGGGATAGAGTGGCAATATCAATTCTTTAAAAAGCAACATGTGGGAGTTTGATTTTATTATGTAAGTAAACCATTATATTTAGACATTAAAACCATTTCTTTTTCTAATAGCAAAAGTGTTTCATGTAGGCTATGTTTATTCCTACAAAATGTGAAAGAGTTCAGTTTTGTGTAAAAGTATTTGGTGGTCAGAATGGGCTTGTTTTGTCTTTTTTAACTGAAAGTAAATGAAGATTGCAAGAAAATTAAAACCTCCCATATTGTTGACCTTCAATGCTAATAACCCTATGCATAATAGTAATATTTTGTCCTGATTGTCTTTTCTTTCAGTTTTCAAAGGGCCTAAGTCAGACTATGCAGTCCTCATTACCGAACATGCATAACATTGTCTTCTAAATTCCCTGTAACTATTCAAGTAGCAGCTCTAAATGACAAATTGCCTATCACTCCAAAGTCTTAAAACAAAACAAAAGGCACCATATTGCCACTTTAGGGACACATTTGTTGCCTGCTGTTGCTATTATATATGTCATTTCAGTCCGGCAGTTAGCTATAAACTACATCTTCTTTTTCCAGAGAGAAATAAGAGATGCCTGAAGGGAAGCAAGAATGGAAAGCATCCTTAAAATGACTGATTTACAATTGGTAAGGAGATACAATATGAAAATTATAGCTTTCTTAGTGTGTCACAGCCCAAGCTTGTGCAATGCTCCTGCTTTAAAAGCTGCTGGTGTGACGGCTTGGAGGACGGCGTGGCATACGAGCAGCCATGTGACAGGCAGAGGCTTCAGCTCATGGTCGGAAGCCAGGCAACAAGCAGCACTTGACGGCTGAGCTCATGGGAGGGACACCTCTGCTTCAGAGATTGCTCCATACAACACCCTCCACAACAAACAGTATGCTGCAACCTACCCTTCTGCAATACATCTGAGAAAGAAAATGGTAATGGGGGCCCAAAAACATGAATTGAGAGAAAGAAAAAGGCCCCTGTGATTCAAACCAGACAGACTGTTTCAGAAAGTAGGAAACCTTTTAGCATAAAATCCTAAGCAAGTGCTAGTGGATACATGAAAGCCAAAGCATATTTTATGTGACTGTAAAATGCAAACACACAGAATGTTATTTTTAGGCTCCTAGGGTTTAGGAGCCTGATGTGAGTTAATCAGCTTTAGCTCCTGTGCTGCTTAATCCCTAACCTAGAGATGTTAAGGAGAATGTGTTGCTGCAGTAGTGTTGTATTCTACTGTGTCCACCTTCACTTGGTCTGCAAGGTATAAGAGGAATAAGGGACTTTTGAGGTGCAGGAGATAACATGGTTCTTGTTTACCTTTTTACAGTCTAAGCTATTAATGGTGCATGGTGGTACTGTCACCTTTAGTAACGTGGAGATAGATGCCTTGAGTCTCCATCTGAGGCTGGTTCAGCCTATTTCATAATCTAGTATTTCACAAAAATCTTTCTCCTTCCTACCAGCATATACACTTTGGGATTGTGTTGGACTAACACATCTAGTAGCTACCAAAGCGTATTGGTAGCTGAATTCAGTAAACCCCTTTTTGATCCCTTTTGCATTTTTGCTGTTTTCATTTTACTGTAACATGGGATTCCATATTTTACTTACATCTTTGGTGAAAAAGTACTTCACTTTGTTTTCTGTTCATTACCTGATAATTTTATTCCATGCCTGCTAGTTCTCATCTTGTCAGAAACAGAAGTGATTCATCTGCACTTTTGTTGTCCAGTCACTCAGGACTGCAAAACTTTTTCTATAACTTTCCCATTCAGATTTAGGTTTAACTACTTTAAATAATGTAGTATCACCTGTAACTTTATTCATTCCAGATTTACACTGTTTTCCAAATAATTTATGGATAGTATAGATCCTTAGGAAACTCCCACATGTAGATTTCTTCCAGTGGGCTTCTGCAATTTATTCCTGGTCTTTGCTAGATATTAATATTCAGTTCATGACAGGATTGTCCCTCTTCTCAATTAGTAAACTGTTATACCTAAAGTATATAAATATTTACTTTTAAAAGGTCTATCATATCTATAGGGAATTCCTGAAATATGGAGCTAGTTGCACCAGTGTCTCCAAGAAGCAGATTTGGTTTATTATAGATACAAGTGTGCTACTCCACAGAGCATTACTAATAAGTGACAAGGTGATTATCACTCTGGTGTTCACATTTCCACATCACATGCTGATATTGTTGTTTAAAAGTCTTTTTTGTGGGCTTGTTTTGAAAGATGATCCTTGATGCAGTAATCCAAGAACATAAAGCTGGGTGACAGTTCCGTTCATGTGTCTCCAGCTTTAATTTGTATTTAATAAGCTAGTTTTCATTACATTTTGTTAAATTTGGTTGACTTTTAAAAGAGCACCCGCTGAGTTTTATGAATATGCAGATTGAATGTCTGTTTGGTATAGAATGAAACCCCCAATTGCAATAAAAATAAAGATGTAGTTATAGTTTTAATAATCAGTTAACACGTAAATATCCTGATTAGCACTCAAAATTAAGTGAGTAATTGAATATTTCTTTATATCAGGGATACAGGAACTGCTTTTCTTAAGGAGATAGAGCCTGAAATCCAAAGGAGTACTTGAATGCACATCTGTAACTAGAGAAGGTAAATTAATTTGATCCAATATTTAGAATTGTTGCCAAAATAAAAGACTGCAGGTTTGTGTCAAAATTCCTACTTGTATCAATGATCGTTTAATCTGCACCAGGTAGTTGACTGTAAGTTGGGATTCAGTGTTTGTGACTGGAAACTGTTCATAAGCAGTTGCATTGCTTGAGATAAATCTCTCCAATTTCCCCATGGGCAAGGTGGAAATAACTGACAGGTACTATCTATAGATACTGTAAAAAGATGCTTGAAGCCATGTAAATGGAAGATTCAAACAAAATACCATTAGTCTGACACATAACTGTGATTTAACAAATAGCTTGAAGGACAGGAAATCAAAATAGCTGAACTATTGTTCTGGCCTTATTGCTAATTGACTGTGTGATCTTGGTCAGTGTCAGGTAGGAATTACACGTGAGACCTTCCTAACAGGCTGTTAAACTGCACTGATTAATGTTTTATACCCTTCTCATCCTGTGTCTAAACCTATCACATGTTTTTGTGAAGTGCTTAAAAATGATGCAGTGTTGTCAGAAGTATGTTCATCATTTGACATTCTGAGCTAATTTATTTTCAGTACATTGTCAAAATTTACTCTCCAATGTTTTCTTATATTTGTGTGCTGCTGAGAACATCAATTTACCTTGAGAGCATCTGTTTACCTTGTTGTTTTCTCCCTAGGAAGATTGCCTTGTCTACTAATTCGAATGTTTTAGCTTTTTAATCTACATGGATTTTAATGAAAACTCTTTTTATTGTTAGTTCATAGATTTTCCTTGCATGAAAAAAAACCTGAGGGTTTTTACATTGAAGTCATTGTCCTAACATGGTGAAAAAAAGCCAGCATCCAGAAGTAGCGACTTAAAAGGAATGAATTACCATTTGAATGAAAATAACACAAGATACTAATTCTGAACCTATGAAAACTTTGAAACAGTAGTGCAAAAAAGCAGTGAATCTAAGAGGGCACATCAAATCTTACAGTGTAGACAGAAATGAAAAATACACAGAGAGATTTCAGAGTCCTGGAGGGAGCAGTAGTTTAAAGGGAAAAATCTAGCCTCCAGTTGATAGAGCAACAGTTTGGAAGTGGGAAGATGGAGTTACTATTTTGGAGGGCAATAGAAGGAAACAGTGAGGAAGCATTTCTTGTCGCTTCCTCTCATTTTAAAGAATTTGCAGCTGGCAAAGACGGTTTGCCTTGCCTGTATTCCAGAGCCTTTGGTTTAACAGGTTCTTCCAGACTTTACACATTATGGAATGTCATTTAAATCATGCCAAACAGGCATGATTTAAATTCAAAGAGATCCCTAAGACCTTTTTTGCTCCTTGCCAGGACTTTGTTATCTTTGCTCCAAATGTAACAGTGTATGAAACACTTACATTTATAAAAGATTTGATTAGAAAACATTATGGGTGCACAGTGTCTGTTCCCAGAAAGTAAATAACAGACTTAGTCATTCAAGCATTTGGATCACTGCAAGAAAAGCCTCACAGATCTCAAGGTATCCCCAAAGGTCTTACTTATGGCTCCTCTTTTGTCCCCTGATAGCACTTAGCAAGAATCATATTTTCCAAAGCCTCCTGACCTGCCCTTGGCCCTTTCTTTTACTGAAAGCTCTTACCTGTATGCAGGACACATGCAAGCGGATAGGGACACCATTAATTCTTGTAGCTGCACTTCCAGTTTCACAGATGCTGATATCCTGGACACTCTGCCCCACTTCTAACCCAGAGTTTTCCAGAGACAGGCAGTTCACCCTACCTTACAATGAAAGCTTTGGTCCCAAATTTTAAGGATACCCTAAGCATTGTAAAAAATGGGTACCAAATGGAAATGTGCTTCACAAATTTCAATGATCAGAACCAGCCCGCAGGAATAATTGAATCTGATCTATGGACACGAAGTGCCAACAGAAGGATCATTCTAAAGAACTCCTCACTTCTTCCTTCAGTGTGACTGAGAGAAAACTGATAGTGCCCATGTTTTTTGTCGCTGATTGCTATGGATCAAAAAATGCTTCAAAATGCTATAGAGAAGGGAAAAGCTAGAGATCTCTGTCTTGTAGAATGTGCAGAAAGAGAACAAAAAAGAAAGAGGCAAAATCCTAATATTTAAGAATTCCAAGTTTCAGTTTTAAATAAAATGCTTTCCTGTGGAAGTTTTTCAGTGTTGAAAGCAAACACACATTCCAATTTGTGGGAAAGAGGCTGCAAACATAAAAGTTTAAGTGAGGCCATGGCAATTCTAAATAAACATGGGTTAGACGAAATGATAGCTCTGTAACACACACGGTGCAGCAAACAGTGATTTTCTTGTGCTAGTACTTGAAATTGAGTCTAAATTCTGCTTTTAATGAAGTAATTGAGTGTCATTATATAGCAAATATATGCTCCAGTCTCTAGACTCTGGAACACAGAGTGGGCAAAATCAATTTATCAGAATCACTCTGCTCTAGATCAGCCTGCACGTCTTAGTTTCAGCAGCACCAAATATGTATAGCAGGTGCCATCTTCTGGCAATGTAATTTTTGTGAATTAGCATTAATCTTACACAGTTTACATGCATTAAACGGTGAGGAACTGATTTTTTTATACACTTTTGAATGATGCTTAATGGGGGAGAAAAATGTCCTTGAAGTTTAATAGCAGTAACAGCTCAGAGGCATTAGCTAACTGTTCTGCCTTTCGCTTGACAGTTCCTAAAAGTCTTCTAGTGAAGAACTGTATGTTAAAAGTTTAGCACCTAAGTGCATACTTAAAATGGCTTAGAATTCTTGAAATGACAAAGTTTGCAGGTAGGGATTAATTCTTTTCTTACAATACAACAATACAGTTGGAGAAAGAGGAGAAGTTTTGGGACTCAAAAGAAGGTTTGTAGGTTTGCAAACTTGTCTTCTAATTCTTGTGTAATTATACACAGAAGAAGCAGGAGTCATAAAGTGTAATGATTTTCAGGAGACACATGTCTTGCCTAGCACAGAAATCTAGTACAGAAAGATGGAAAAATGGCACAGAATGGAAGTGTATAAATAGTAAACCAGTTTTATTTGGTTTGGATGTATTTAGCATGTTTAATTGCTTTTCACGAGCAATTACTGAATTTCAGTAGCATTCCTAAGTGGCAAACAAATATGGGTAGACTACACAACAAGTTCATGGAAATGAGGTCTGCAGCTTCTAACATGCAATGATCCGTTTTATTAGATCAACAGATTGCCTGGTGCTCAGCAAAGCACCTTCATGAGACCTGTAGCACTGCTGCTTTCACAAAGATGAAGCAAAACACTGGTTCTGATTCTCCTGGCTAACTGCAATCTGTATTCATTTTGTATTTCCAAGTCCTTTTAGACTTAGTGGTGTTAAAGTAAGGAACAAAGAGCAGGATTCTCTCTGCTCTGTATCTCTCTGTTCATATAATCCTGTGTTGTATGATTTCTAATACAGCCAAATTCAAACAAGACACCAAACCAGAAAGACTAAGGAGGTCAGAAACAAGCTGCAAAGTGATGTGAAGATGCCAGGCCCACCGGGGCTTCAGGAAAAGTAGGAACTGATAGCGAAATAGCTGTCGCTGTGCACCAAATCAACATCACTACAGTGTGGACAAGGTGAAAACAAAAAGCTACATGTATTTTAGGACAATGAGTTTAATTTTGCTGAAGCTTCTCTGGTGTATCTAGTGTATTGCTATAGTTTCTTCTGTGAAAGGGTGAAAGAGCACGGGGTCTGAAAAAACTGATGCTGAAAGAGGATCCCACATCATTTGCAGCCCAAGAAGTCCATGCCCTAGAAAAGGAGATTTTTTGCTGTGGTCAATCATGGAAGTCACAGTCAAATATTAAAGCAGTAGTGGTTAAAGGGTCACCTCCAGCTGGACCCTGGAGTGGGATTCATTTCTGGATAAGAAAGCTGTCAGCTCTGGCAGCTGGGCAGTCCTACTCATACATGTGCTCCATTACAGGACACACAAAGTCCTGGTGACCCGTAGTAGGACTAGGGTGAGCCTGTGCTTTGGAGAACAGTGATAGTAATTGCAGCTGGCCCAAACTGTGACATGAAAATCCTTGGGGGGGCTTCAGAGAGACCCAGCCATTGGGAGTATCCATGGGAGATGGGAGAAGTTTTAGCAACGGTACCTTGATTACACCTTCACAGCTACAGCCTTGTTAGTCAATGGCAGTTGGCTTCACATAGATTGCTGACCATAAAACAAAACCTTTACGAGCCTGTGCTGATGAGAATTTTGTTCTTAAGAAAACGTAACACAAAAGAGTCTGTGACACACTGTAGTAGACCACTGTCTTTATGTAGAGTAAATATATCTGTGAGGAGATCAACATGACACACATACTTCTAGGTCCACGTAATGCTATGCATTCACACTTAACTGCAAGCAGAAACCTGTGCCTCAGCTGCTGCAGCTGGAACTCTTTATATTACATTTAAGTAATAAAGCCGGTAAAGTGCCATTTACAAAAATGATACCTTTTGCAACAGTTTTAGACATTCTCAAATGTCTAGAGCTGCTTTATGTAGGGCTCTCTTCTGCTAGATTTTTATGCAATTCTGCTCAGACATTTTCTGGCAATGTTGTACTGATGCAGCTGCATATGGAACACAGCCCCAGTTGGCGACTGGTTTTGCCATTGTTGCCTATCTGGGAGCTGAGAGCTGGCCCCTTTGGGGCATCCCAGATTGGCTGAGTGCTTCCCACCTCTCCCAGAGCTTGTGATCTTGCTTGGGCAGAGCCTGTTTCCATAGCCCTAATTGCTCAGTTTGCAAGGCTCCTTGTTACGAGTGTGTTTGCGCTTACTGAGGCATGTGAATCAAACTTGTCTGTGTTTGCTTCAGCCCCATAAACAGTGCTTGTTACAATGTGGGCTGTTTGCCTGATTATTCAGAAGTCTAATCATTGCAGGCTTCATTCTCACAGCGCTCACACTGAGCTTGTTTTGCAAGGCCCTCTCACGACTTCCATTATCAGCTCTGTGTCTGGGAGTTTTAGTACTATAAAATTCTTTCACATCGTATTGTTTACACAGTGCAATATTGTTTTCCAGGACATGCCCAGAACTAGCCTGGGCACTCGTTGCTTTCCTCTATGGGAACAAGGACTGTTTCCTGTTGTAATTCTCATCTGCCCAGTTCTAAGCCTCATTATAATCTCTTTTTCCCTATTTCAGTAATTATTGCCTAATTCCCAAAGTAGAATAAATTAAGAAAAGCTGGAAATTGCTATCAGTGATATAGGGAAAATGTAAACTGGCCATGTTTTTCTTCTGGAGGTTTTAGCTTAGAAAAACTGGAGCATAAGTGTTGTCATTGTCTAAAACTTCTGTAGCTGCTAGTCATTTACATTAATTAAGCATGCAAATAGATGACATTAACAACAAATTGGCCTCAGCATTAACAGTTTTCCTCCCACATTCCCCAACAAGCAGAAGTGGTATAATGGCATGGAAAGGATCTAATTCATCCTAATTCTGAACTTCCTCTGGGAGCAGAAGGAATCCAGCTGGGCTGCTGGTGGTGGTAGCAATTTTGACACATGGAAGATTTTGTATTTAATATACTTTCAGATAAAGACCACTTGGTTTCTTCTTTCTTCAGCAATATTTACAGCAAAAAAAAAAAAGGGTGATGAGAATTAGGGTATTGCTGGTCAATCACATTACTTCCAACATGAAGAGTTCCTTTTCTGTAGCTAGAAACAGAACCTATGGTTTATGGGAGGCATCAAACTAGTGCAAACTATTTCTAGGTAATGTGCAAGAATCCTGGTTGTATTTTTTACTGCCCTGAAAGGACCATGTAGTTATGGGTCCGGAAATTAGTACTTAAGGTTATTGATCTGTTTTCTCTCCAGCCATGGTAGAGAATGTGTGAGTCAGAAAAATATATAATAGCAATACGCATTTATTTCTAGGCATACCCTTGTTTTATAGCTGAACAAAATGAATAAAGAATATATTCATATTTAAACATCTATGTATAATCACCACAATTCCCCAGAGAGCTCTGTAAACCCTATGGATCACATCTACCTTTTTGTTTCATCCATATTTCTGTGTCAGATCTCACAGTCTGCCCCAGCCCAGAGCCCTTGGCTTACTTCCCCACAGCTGCCCCATATTGTCCTACAGACCATTTGTTCTGATCTCACGCACTGCTCATCTTTCAGTCATGTTATGTATGATGATTGTTAGATTGTTAATTGTATGGTGGCTATGTTAGTCTGAGTTTCTCACTCATTTATGGGGGAGGGGGGGGTTACTTCAGGACTGCTAACGGGCCTCTGCAACATCACTTGCAATATAACTCTGGGTAAATGACTGAGCTGTGTTTCATCATTAGCTTAACCTTTTTGACTAATGTCTGTGAGCCTTGCTTGTGGATATCCAAAGCCTTCAAAGCATCATATCTGTTACTGATCTGGATGTTGGAGGGTGGATGCTGAGCTGGAGCACTCCTTTGTGGATATCTAGGATCCAAGCTGCCTCAGTCTCAACGGTATCCACGGTAGGTATGTGTTCCGAGCTCCTCAGTACAAGAAAGACAAGGAGCTACTGAAAAGGATCTAGCGGAGGACCACAAGGATGATTAGGAGTCTGAAGCATCTCTCCTATGAGGAGAGATTGCGGGAGCTGGGCCTGTTTAGTCTGGAGAAGAGAGGATCTCATTAAAGCACAGAAATCTCAAAGGTGGGTGCCAGGGGGATGATGCCAGACTCTTCAGTGGTGCCCAGTGACAGGACAAGGAGCAATGGTCATAAACTAACGCCAGAAGTTTCACCTCAATGTGAGGAAGAAATTGTGTACACTGAGGGTGGCAGAACACTGGAACGGGCTGCCTGCAGGGTTGTGGAGTATCCCTCTCTGGAGACATTCAACACCCACCTGGACACGTTCCTGTGTAACCTGCTCTGGGTAGCTCTGCCTTGGTAGAGGGGCTGGACTGGATGAGCTCCAGAGGTTCCTTCCAGCCCCAATGATTCTGTGATTCTGTGAACAATGACCTCCTTAATAAAATCTGCAGTTGAAAACTTGATGCTGAACGGCACTATATATAATGGCCTTGCAGGCTTTACACCATGCCAGGCCAGTTAATAAAAATAATAGACTGTGGTTTAAAAAACCCTAGCAATTTGCATTCATGTACTCTGGCAGCTATCTTCACAGGAAATCTTACATCTTTGTATTTAAAAAGAATGGAAAATATTCTTTAAAGAGATCCTGTGCTTTAATCCATTTTGGCCTCACGATATCTTTGAGATTGCAGTGAGTATCTGAAGTCTTTGGTGAGATGTAATGAAATCTTCATGCTGAGGTAACTTTCTTGCGTAATAGCATTGTGGGGGAGAATCTATTATGTATTAAATCTACCTTTGTCTCAGTGGAGGCATTTATTTTAAAGTAACATTTTAATCATGGCTGGAGCCTGCAGGGGAAAAAGAAGGTACCCAGAGCTGAATAATGTATGTCCAACTACCAAAGGGGATGCTCTATTAACTCTGATTTACATATGACTGCTTGTTTAAATTTGTAATATCACCATTCATATGGCATTTTGGAAAGGTGAAGACCTGGTTTAGGGTCTACCATAACTCAGGAGGTAAATGAACAGAGTTTAAAAAATATTTCTTGAAAGCACATGTTATCAAAATAAGGCTGACCCCAACCATGATCACTTTTCTAATAAATCAGGGCGTGCTTTGCCTACCTCTTTGGCTCAGAAATTGTTTACTTGGGATGTTATTTACTGTGTCTATCTTGATGGACTCTTGGCAATTTTAGGATCAGAAATAATATCAGTAGAAAATTAGAATTCAGCAAACCTCATTGCAGACAGTCATTTCTTTCACCCATTTTCTTGCCATAGCTCTGAGCATCAAACTGCCAACTCCCTCCCTCCTTTGTGAGTAATTACCAGATCTGGTGCCACTTTGGGTAGAGGCAGCTAATGGTGTCATGTACACACAAAATCTAATAGCTTATTCAGAATACTTACAAACTAATCTCTATGAGAATACTTTCAGGATTTGTTTTACGAGCTGGGAGCAGTGAATACTGTTATAAATGCGAGTATATAACACTTTGAGAGGAATAATTGCAGCACATAGTTACTTATGTTAATACTATCACATTATCTTGAGATAGCTGTGCGATTGAGTCACCACTACACCAAAATCTCATTTGTCTCCAAGCGCCCCACAAATATGCTGCATTCACTGTGCTTCAGTCTGATAGCTTTTTAGTCATTGCTTTCTCTTTGTTTTTGGAGAACAACAAAGCTGTGGAGCCTTTGAAAGATGTGGCATACTGTTTGAGATTTAATAACGGAAGGATATTAATTAAATTAATAGTTTTCCAAAAATTTACGTAAGAAAACATTTTTCTTAGTGATATGTATGTAGCAAAGTTTGAACCTTAAAAGGGGATTTCAAGAACAAACCCACAGTTCTGAGACAATATTCTGCATTCTATTTATCCTCTGACTACAGCCTCTCTACTCCATATTCCACTGAAACAAATCCCATTGGCACATTTATTCATTTTCAGATATTCCCAGAAATATATGCAGAACTTCTGTGCTGAGCAATACTGGAACATCCCAAAAGTGAGGGAATATTTGATCAGCTTTGGATTTTTGGTAGGGAAAAAAAAAAACGTCTAGGATAACAAACAGGGAATAAAAAGCTCATCGATGTTGGGGGAAGCAGTTCTAGAGGTAACAAACATGAGTTGCCCCTTTTGTGCTAGAATAAATGGAGCAGATCTTTGCTGGAGAAACTGTATCACAAATGTGGAAGAAAACTGTTAAAAATTAATTGCTTTTCCTTGCCCAGTGTCTCATCTGTTTCCTTTCATTATTAGAATCTGCAGTTTGATTTTTGTTTACTCAAAGATACCTCTCTGGCCTGGAAACAACTAGGTCGACGTGTGGGTAGAAATTACACAACTCCCACCTAAATCATTACAGAACTGGAACATAGCCTTAATGCAAGTGAGAGCTAAGTACAAGCACAGCAGCTCCTCTCCTGGTTGCTGCAGCAGCTCAAAAAACGACTAAGGAAAAACAAAGAAAAACAGATTCAAGCAGTGCTTGAGAAATGTTTCCTGTGGCCTCAGGACAGTGTTATGTTACAGTCAGATGCTGTTAAGGTTTAATAAAACAGAGAAATTGTGAGTAGCACATTTATACAGCAGAGTTTAATTGTGACCTTTCGTATTTAGGCAATATTTTTTCCCAGCCCAGGAACTAAATGTAGTAGAGAGACACTTCTCAATGTGACATCAAGTATCGTTCTTCCCCTGAAGAAATAAATGTGAATGATGAAAGCAGGAATGTGGAAATAAAAGTGTTACTTTCACACTTATAATGCCAGCTAGCACTTGTTACCAAAGTTGTGAAAATAACACGATTTACTGCAATAGTTTACACTTGACTAGTGAGGTATAAAATATCTATATTTTATAGCCATATAAACTATGGTTAAATTAGGCAGAAGAGACACAGAGCAGTTCCCACAAAAGGATCAGGAATACAGAAGTGTTAGGAATATAAGAGGCAGAAGCAGAGCATCCTGTTCAGAGTATATATTGAATGGAACAGAAGCGAAAGGAATTAAATGAGAAAGAGAATGAGGCAGGTTAGCCTCCTGGGTAATTCCTAATCCAAAACAAAAATTGATTTTGGCTGAGACTATGCAAGCCCTTTATTACCCTGCAGCATTTTGACTAATAAAACAAGGACCCTAAATGTGAGAATGGTAAAATGACATGTGATTAGTCTGACCACCCAGATTTGTGCTGAAACAACAAAGGTGTTGAATTAAACAGTATCATTTCATTTGTATGATCTCACCTACCTGATTATTTACATTCAATACCAGAAATTTCAAGGCTTGTTTTGTTTTATTTTCACATCTGGATTACTTGGAGATCTGAGGTGAGTGTGTTCACTATTCTCTTCAAGAAAGATGGGGATATCGAACTTCCCCATCCAGATATGGGAATTAGCCACACAAAAATAGAGTAACAAACTAAACAGCTGAAAACAGCCTGAGCTGAAAAAACATCTCAACTGGATTACACGTTTCCCATTTCTCTGATGTGATAAACCTTACACTCTTAAAAGATCTGTCTTTTAAATGGAAAATCAAATGGAAAACCTCAGTGCTTTGGGTTTTTTTATACATCATGAAATATTGAACAAAAAAGAGGTCATAAGCCATTTTGTTGACTTTATAGGTCTCTTGAGACTTCTTCAAGCTCTCTTCTTGATTGCTGCTGTACATCTGGAGTGACAGTCAGCCAGGCACAAGATGGCAGGTGTAAGTTGCTCTTGGAGATGTAATATGTTTTTCCCCCGCAGCATGAAAGACAAACGCTTACTTTCCCGTTTCCACCAGAAGGATGAAAAAACTTTATGAGCCATGCTTTTTTCCCCAAAAGCCAATTGTATTTTCCCCGCAACTTTCAACATGACCAGGATTTCCTCCTAGCAATTGAAATATGAGACTTTTTTTTAGTAGGATGGAAAAAAAATATTTTTAGGAACTACCAAGAAAAAAAAAGGTTTCTCGTATTTTCTTAAATAATTAGGAGAATGGAATTATTTGTATAGTATTTACTTATTATAGTAATTATTTAATGTAGGCATTTAATTATTACATGTAGTAATTACATGTGTCTAAAGGCAAAGCCACAGGAATTGAGGCTTTCGAAAATGAACATAGGTAAAGTAAGATGTAATGTACACTAAAATTAAAAACATCTATATCTATGGCAACAGCAATCAAATTACTCAGGAAACATGGTCACGGTCAGCTTGTGAGAGGCAGAACTGGAAGTTAGAATCCTTCGCAGCATGAGCGCTGCTAAAATCAGCTTTATTAGGCTCTTCCTTTTGGCAAAAGAACCACCAGATGGCACTGTAGGAGAGAGAAACGAAAATGTTGTGGGGGCCCGCGACCAGCGTGATAAAAACATCCATTTTCGAGGTTTGGGCACTTGTGCGCTGCTGAAACAGTCTTTATTTTCCACTTATACATGGAGCTTTCTTATAGTAAACATTTCTCTTTCTGTATAATCAGTTATTAATTTTACTGCTCTTAAAAATTATTGGGAAGACAAAATACTGTCTTGAAATCTGGATGTAACTCACTTTCAGCAGAACTGTAAGAGTTGATGGACTGAAATGAATTCATTTTGCTTAGCAAATCCATGAGACCTCACTATGCAATTCTGTGATAGTTAAATCTCTGTGGTCAGGCCTGATTTCAAATTCTTTTAATTTATTTGCTTTAACTAGTCCTACTTTCAAAATGAACCTCTCTGAATGGCACTCGTCTGCACCACTGAATCCCATATCCACAAAAAGTGTTGCAGCTAACTGTGCAAACCTCAAGTGCAAACCCAGTGGTAGGAGTAGGAGCCCATCAGTCCTTGCTTGGCTGACCTACTCAGTAACCCTTCAGATTAGGTCATTTATTTTTGCTATCTTTTCTATCTTTTCTGAGCTATCTGTGATATCTTTTCTGAGGTGTGATTGATTCTTGTTTCATTGACAAGCTGGTCAAATTCCCCAAGTAATGAAGCAGCATTCTGGGAGAAACTAACAATACACAGATGTTATTAGAAATCATAATTAAAAAGCAGTTCCTATGTTATGAGGATTTGCCTGGGAACCAAAAGACAGTATCAAAGCAGAAGTATCTCCTGTATATTATTAGGCTATTATGTATTACTGAAATATGCAAATCATGTCTATTAAGGAGGAATTAAAAGGCGCAGCCAAAGGAGTACAAAGTTCACAGGTGGCACACTGATTGTTTAAAGATGCTATACCAAAGACTAACAGCAAACATCTACTACTTATCAAAAGACTTTAAAAGGACCACATGCACACAGAAAGCTGGCATGATTAAACAGAAATGTGAAAGCATCTGTTAGAAATAACAGTCAGCCTTCAAGAAGTGGAAATTATGTTAAAATGAGGAAAACAGAAAAGAACATAAACTCTTCCATATTTAATATAAACCCTTTATAAAGTGGGCCAAAAATATTTTGAGGAATAACTTGTGATAAGCATAGGAATGAATAATAAAACCTTCTCTAAACACATCAGAAGCATGAATTGTGCCAGACCGTTTATAGGCATTCTATAATGTTTGGGATATAAAAGGAGCATTTAAAGAAGATAAACCCAGAGCAGAAATGCTAAATGAATTTTTCACATTAATGTTCTCGATGGACAAGCTTGGGCAGGTTTTCACAGCAGAACCTTTTTTATGGGGCCAAGTCAAAGAAATTATCTCAAATTGAAGTGCCAGAGAAGAAATTTCAGATTAAGGTAGAATCAAATAGTGACAAATCACCTAGTTTAGATGAGGTTTTCAAAACACTTCTAAAGGAAGTCTGATATATGTGACAAATTATTAAATGTGATGTAACTCAACACGTAGATTGGCCTCTGTTCCAAAGGAATGGAATGTGGCAAATGTGACATTCCTGTTGTTTTTAAATTTAGGAGGATCTCAGGAATTACAGATAAATAAGCTTCACCCCTGCACCCAGCAAGCTGATATCAGCTGTGATGAAAAATAGGCAGATTATAGCTAACCATGACATAAAACTGGAAAGGCAGAAATGATCAGAGTTCACTGAAGGAATCAGCATGCAGATGAATGCAAATGATTTGGATGATACATTATAGATAAATTTCCAAAAACTTTCAGCAAGATCCTTCACTAAAACATGCTGAACAAAGCAAGCATGAGTTAAAGCGTGTTTTCTCAGGTGTTCATATATCATTGAAAGGCAAACTTCAGCAATCAGGATAGAGAATGAAAGGGTAGCATTCCATTTTCACAGTGGCAGTGGTCTACTCATAGGTGTTTGTCCTGGGTTCAGCAGTAGCAGTCATTTTTCTCCTTCTTAGTGGCTGGTGCAGGGCTGGGTTTTTGACTTTCAGCCTGGGAACAGCACTGATAACACTGATGTTTTTAGTTACTACTTAGTAACATTTAGACTGACCAAGGACTTTCTGAGCCTCATGATCTGCCAGGGAGGAGAGGAAGCCAGGAGGAATCAGAGACAAGACACCTGATCCAAACTGACCAAAGAGGTATTCCTCTTTGGGAATTCCGGGCAGTTACCCGGAAGGGATAGATCACTGCTCAGTCGGGCTGGGCATTGGTCAGCGGGTGGTGAGCGGTTGTATTCTCTTCCCTTGTTATTTCCCTTATCATTATTATTATTGGTGGTAGCA
>WYDI02141222.1:0-10838 GCA_009867235.2 Psittacus erithacus | reverse complement strand
TCTAAGCAGTAGCTACAAACATTGGTGTTATCACCGCTGTTCCCAGACCAAAAAATCAAAAACACAGCACTGCACCACCTACTAAGAAGGAGAAAAATAACTGCTACTGCTGAACCCAGGACAATCCCATTTCTCATTTTCTTTATGTTTTTCTTCCATGTTGTCAATATAAGCTTGTGGAAAATGACTTTTCTATGCACAAGTATTCTTAAACTCAGGGAAGAAATGAGCTCATTTCTCCCTCCTTTTGATTGATGGTTTGAACTGCTGGTTAATGTGCAGAAATCAGTCGCCTCCATTGTGCCGTGTTGATTTGATACTTACATACTGAGGAGTTTTGTGACAGGGTCTGATTTACTTTTTCATTGTTATTAGTATTTTAAAAAGTGTAGCTAATAATGAAATTCTTCATAAGTGTTGTTTCCATCTTTCCTTTAACAGGCTGACTGCTGGTGATTTTTCATGTTCTTCCCTTATTTTTCCCCAATTTGTACTTTGGCTTGCAAAAGGAGGGGGAGAAAAGTATCAAAGGGAAAAGAATATCAAATATTTAGAGTTTTCATTCCTGGGTAGTATTGCTCTCATTTAACTTCATGTATTTACACTTCAATATTTGAGTATGAACCAGTTGCCATAGGCATAATCCATATTCAAAGGACAGCTATCAGCGTCTTTGGAAGCGGTAGCAGCTAAATCAGAGGATTTTTCTTCTGCAGGTGCTCTGACTAAAAAAAGGGAGACTACAGCGATTAACTCAAATCACAGCAGATAAGTCTCATCCAGAGTTTCTGTTGTTTGGGTTTTTTTCCATTACCAAAGTAGAAATAAAGGGAAAGGGAAAATTGCTCAGGAGGAAAAAATGAAGAATGGGGGAGAAATGAAGGGAAACAAATTAAAGTATGAATATGAAAAAAATTGAAATCTCCTTAGTTTCTTTTATTTGTTTAAGAAAAAACTTTAAATTATTTTGTTTAAAGAAGTTAAAATGTGCCCATTAAAGAGACTTTTATTTGTTTTAATATACTTGAAAAAATATTAATGAAGAACTTTATAGAGATAAAGATAATTCGGTATTAAAAACATTTGCAAGCGAAGCAGAAAACTTTATTTCAGGAGGGTGGGAATAAATGACCTTTGAAGGTCCCTTCAACCCAAACTATTCTACGCTTCTATGATTTCAATACCCTTGTCTGATAAGGACTTCTATTCAGAAGACATTTATTCTCCTACCTGCAAGATAACTGTATTGTCAAATCTGAGGGATGTTGGGAAAATATATACTTTGAAAATTCCTCATTATGAGGCTTGAGAACATACAAAATAGTGAAAACATCCTGATTCTGTTATATGTAAATGCTTATTCAACTTCTGTGTTGAAAAAGGTGAGTTTCTGGGTCCTCCCTAAGGGTCAGTGAGAATGGCTGCTGGGCTGCGCTTGCATTAGCTTTAGTAGTTGCTCTTCCATTGACTAGATTGAAGTACGCAAATAGGTCAGGGAAGCTGCTTGGCAAGCGCTCTTTGACCTACTACATGCATTACGTAAGGCTGCAGGGACATGGTTCTCCCCAGTCACCGGTTGGGAACGTATTAACAGCTTTGGTAGAACTTTAGGTGACTTTCATCCTGGTGGGACAGAGTGAACCATGCCTTCGTGTGGGGATTGTGGGGAGAGAAGCTTTCCAGAAAAGCATCATTATTTACTGTGAAACTTGAGCTGAAAGATCACTATATTGATTCTCAGATCTGGGCAGAATTAGTGGCCAAAACTGACAAAAGTGAGAAACAAAAATAAAAAAGAAAAAACGCAAACCACACAAAATAAGTGAGAACTTGGTGCCAAAGATGTGAAACAGGCTTTCAAATTACTTAACTTGTAAAAAAATTAGGACTTGAACCTGAAGGTATGAGGATTAACTTAGCTTCTTAGGAAACAGCTACTGCACACTGCCCAACGGGAGCCTTGAGGTGAATACTACTATTTTCCACATGGTAGGGTAGGTAAATATGCTCTTTTAACTGAACTTTTTGTTCCTTCTGCTCATAGGTATTCTTGATCTCGGCAAATTGCTTGTTTGAATGCACCTGATGACAGTAAATATGCTAAGTTACAGAAAGTCTTAACCTAATCACCTAACTGTCTTAGTTTTTTCCAATGTAAATGATTGCAGCTATCATTTTGATGCATCATGTTATTTGATGGAAATACCAGCTGACGTATGCAGTTGGAATTCCCTTTCCTTCTTACAGTACCATGGGGGAAGGAGGGAAGAAAATAGAAAGGTAGTTGTGATTACTTAAATCTTTCCTTTTAATAACGTGTCAGACAGCGACGATGATGTGATTCATTACTCGCCTATAACGTCAATTATACATTATTAGCTGTTTCACAGTATGATAGCTGCCAACTGGTGATATGATTCATAAAGTGCTATTGCTAAGCAAATCTGCAAATCTGTTTGATTTAGGTTAAAAGAAATGGCGATAGGTCATAAGAAGTTTAAAAAAAAATGAAAGAGAGAATAAAGAAAACACACCGACATAACTTGTGTATCATCTATTTTTATATGAACAACAAGGTTTACAATGAAGAGCTGCTGGATACAGTTTCGGTGAGCAAGGATTTTGCAAAGAGATTAGATCAGTTACAAATTGCTAAATCTCATGACTTAGATAAAAATTTAACCAGAGGCTTTGAAAGAGGTAGAACATGTTTCTGTGAAGTGGTTGCCCCGTACTTCTGAGATAGAGCTAATCACAGAAGGCCGCACTGACTGTATCTGCAGTGAAACTGAACATGGAAGAAATCAGTCATTTCAGAATGGAGACAATTTCCTCATGGAAAAGATTGGAAACTTCATTCACTCTGCAAATGCACCCTATCGTTTGGGTATCCCCTAGAAGCCTGTCCCATGATTGTAATACAATGTGCTCCCTTCCAGTGCAGCCCTGTCAGATCTGTGTTACCAGCTGAATAAATTGAATAAAACAATTATTTCCCTCTCCACGGTCTTTGTAAGACTCCAAAACCTTTTCCCATTTCCATAAAAAATCCCCAAAGACAACAGATTTTGCTCAGGGATAGCAAATACTCTCAAGGTTAAACATTCATTCCAAATTGGTTCATAGCTGAATTTTATCTGAGCTGGGAAGAGGAATTGAACCTTCATCCTTGCTCCAGCAAACAGCGGCTCAGTCAGAGTGGACCTCATCATTTCACTTGTGTAAATCAAAACTTCTTTTTCCCAATAAGGGTACTGCCCATCAGCCCCATCTCACAAACATAATTTGATTTTTAGAAGTTAACTGATATCTGATTAGAAACAATTTGTTGGAAAAAAGAAAATATGTTACAAAAAAAATAACGAAATAGTAAAAAAATTTTAAAAAATAGTATTTCTGTATTAATTTCAATAACCCTTTAACTCCTAGGGTACAGAGTTAAGACTGACACCATATCACCTTGCTCTCAAAGGGTTCTATGTCTTCTCTTCTCCCAGATACTGCTCAAATGGAATAACATAAATGCCTCCTCTCATCCATTTTCTCATATACCAAGCTATTCTGTGCAGCAACAAACCTTAAACCAATTCATTCAGACAAAAAAAGGGAAGTGCTTTGGTTTTGGACCATCAATTGTGTTACAATACATGACCTAGAAATACTTAATGGAAAACTTTAAGATCATTTGCTGCTATGTCTTGTTTCTCCAGGCAATGGCTTTGAGGGACAAATATAGGCCTGGGAGCTAGGCATTCCTGCGTACTGTCTCCACTACTGTCATGACTGTCTATTACTTACATATCACAGTGATTGGGTGACTTATTTCTAAAACACAGATTAGATTAATTCAAACAAGATTAAATTAGATAGAGCAAGCCACTTAAACTCTCACTGCCAATTTCCTCATCTGTAAACCAGAGATATCTACATTTACCTATTACACAATGTGACTGCAAGGATTACTTAATCTCCCTAAAGAATTATCATGATTATCATTACTCTAGAACACATAAAAAAAGTCCCGATAAGGAAACAAGCTTGTGAATCAGCTGAGGTGGAGTAAAGGTACCAAAGCAATTCTTCCGCTGATCTGATAGTTCAGCATTCTTGATAAAGGCTTTAAGATAGCTTTATCTTACATTAGGCATCTAAAATAGTATGTTTAATATAGATTATTGTCTAAATCCCCCCTGTAGCACAAAACATGCAGTAAATGAATCAACCACTTCATGATTCTGGGATGAATCACTTTATGGACGCTCTTCGCTATCTGTAGAGGGAGCCTAAACAACTAAACAAGTTGTATTTTAGATAGTTAATGTTATATGAGACCAGACTGAAGGATATAGTAAGTTACTCAAAAGATTACAACCAGATCTCATGTTCTGCCTGCACTGGAGCAGAATAAAAGAGTGACCAATGCCAGTTTGCTCCTAAATGCTTGTCACCACCTTCCCACCCCCTAAAACTTTACCATCTCTTTTGAACAGTCAAGACCACATGATGGTATTAGGTAAACCTAATTTGAAATATTCATTTATTAATATACAAAAAGGTGTCACAATATTGCCAAGTATCGCAACATGCTTTAGTATTTTGTACAAGAAGCCACTGTATTTGGGGGTAGGGAGGACAGAGGGGAAGGCTCTAGGGTAAATTCAAGCTCCATAGCTGATCTGTTGCTTTGGGAAGGGGCAGGACTTGTCCCTGGAAGACTTTCCATTTTGCAGTCTTTAGCACAACGGGTCATTAAGACTCATTTCTTCCCTGAGGAATTTCTTTGCCTCTCCACAGTGGAGTGAAGGTCCTTCTATATTACTTTCCACCCCAGCTCTTCTCTTCTGAAGTTATGTTCTCCCTCCTCAGAGAACAACTCCACTTCGTTCCAGCTTTAACAAAAGGCAGAAGACCTTGTCTCCATTAGGTGGAAGAAGGAGCATCTCCCACATTGGCTCCTGCTCTAAAAGAGAGGTCGTGCAGTAACTGAAGGACATAGCAAAAAATGTGGACATTGTGTGGCTGTATTAGAGACAGACACGTATGGATGTGATGATATGATATGATGATATGATTCCCCATAGTAGGGACTGGGACGAGCCTTGTTGCACAGGTTGTGTCAGGTTGGTGCAGGTGGTGTCACATATACTATAATTATAGCAGCTCCTGGTTGCTTGTGTATAGTTTGATTTCACACACTTGTAGAGCTGTGGTATGATCATAGTGCCACTGCCTCCCACAGTCTCAAGTTTTCTTAAAAGCAAGAGGTATTTCTCTTCCAGAACACCTTAACAAAACCTGATCAGGCAGCAGCTGTCCTGACAGCACTTTTTTGAGTGTATATTGGGGGTGAGAAGTGAGAAATACCTTCTTAGCACTGCAAGGGAGGGGGCTGGAATAAAACAGTGAATATAAGCAGGTGGGAACAGGCTTACTACCCCTTAGAAAAGCTCAGCTGCAGAAAGGGTTTTAGGTTAGAGCTAAGCCTTTTCTTAGTCAAGAGAAAAGCTGCTATTGATGTAAATCAAAATATGTGGGTGAAGATTATTGGAAAGTTCTTTATGAAGAAAAAAAATTAAAACCTCTACAAATATGTATTTATACAGTGAGAATCAGTTTAAAAACTACTGCTTCTTCTTAAGGACTGTGACAAAAAGGGAAATAGGATTGAGAGGCATTTTAGCAGTTTTAAAGAAGGCCTTTAATATCTTAGGATGGAGCATGGAGAAATATTTAAAATCCTAAATTTTTTTTGTTTTTCCTTGAAAAAAAAGAAACCTATTTCAGATAAAATAAAACTCACTCTGAAAAGCCACCTGGAACTTACAATTAATCCAGACTACCTGTGAGTAAGATCTGCAAAGAAGGGTCTGCCTTCACTTGTGTCTTTTAATGAACTATGCTGTCAGCACGTAATAAATAATGTTAGGAGTAATACTTCTTTTCAAACACCTCTTCACTTCTTGGTGCTGGCTGGGACTGGAAAGAGCGCAGCATTTCTAAATGGAAAGAGAGAGCAGTAAAAATTACACTTTAAAAACAACAAAACCAAACCAAACCAGACAAACCAAGGCTGAGCTGAAGTTTTCAGTCCTCCAGTCCAACTTTCGAAACTCATTAGGAATAGATAGTTCACATAAGGTACGAATTCAGATGTGCCTGCGTTTCTCTTCAGCAACACTGTGTCCAAAATTTTACTGAAAAAAAATTGCTAGGCTCCTAAATCCGAATTTAAACATGCAAGAAAATGCCTTGATGGGTAAAAGCATGAACACATGCTGCTTTTCTTGAACTTAAGGAGATGTTCAAGGTAATTAACACTTTTGAAAATAAGGCCACTATTCAGCAAAGCATTTCAACATATGTTTAACATTAAACACATATTTAATCAGATTAAAGCATATACTTAAGCACTTTCCTGAACCAGGATCAATTTAAACATGTGCTTATGATCTTTGCTAAATAATGTTCTCACTTAAGTTTCTAAATAACGGCTTGGGAACCTGAATTTAGGTTTTGATTTTATAAAAGCATCAGTCTGTTTTTAATGAAATAAAAATTTAAGTAAAAGAGAGAACACTTAACACCCTTATTTATTTTGCTAATCACATTCGTGAGAGCTTGACAACAACCAGGTAACTAAAAATCTGAGTCACATTAGGAGAAGTAAAGATACATGTTGTTGAAAAATCTAGACCTTTTTTCATATGTCACACAATTTTAATTCCTCAGAAGTGTTTTACGTCAAGTATTTTGACCCAGTATTACCAAATATTAGAGATGCAATTGATATTTTACTAGGTTTTCTCTAATTTTACCCATAGTATCTTTTTTAATGCTAATATTGGTGCAAGGAACTAAAGGACTATTTTCTCTGTTTTTTTTTATTCTAGCTTTTTTTTTTCTTTAATATGTCTTTTCCTCTGATTAACTTTCTTCTTCCTGTAACAGAACAAGCTACATTCTGTCCCTTTCTGTAAACACCCTGCATACATTTGAGTTTCTATCAACTACCCATCAATCTACCAGTTGTGCAATTACATGTGTTAAGAAAAAAGCAGTGTTGAATGTCACCACTTTGATTAGGGTAATAGTGACTCATTTGGACTGCAGCAATTCCGAGTGTGTCTATGCACACATTTACATGGATGTAAGTCAACCAAAACAGCATACAGACACATAAATAAGATTGAACAAGAAGGGTGAATTAGCAGTTCATTAGCAGTGAGACACATGCTGTCAGACTGGATGGTAACAACGTTCCCTCCATCCTCTCTCTCATTCCTGCAAGGTAGCGGTCTGCAGTCCAAGCTATGGGGTAGTCTTTGCCCAAATAGCTTCCCTCTTTCCCCAGTTCACATTGGATATATGCCAAGTCCTGACTGCTTCAGAGTATTTAATATGTGCATGTTTTCACCCTGTGTTACAGCGAAGTAATTGGAAGTAGCACTCTATGAAAATTAACGTTTTTGGTGCTTGGGGTTAAGTGCACTAGTAGGTATTGTTTACTCATTTGCAAGCTGTAAATTCATTTTCTAGCTTATGCCGCAAAAACTTGTGTGCACATTCATAGCCTTGGTTAAACTAGAGCAAATCCCAATGTGGACAGACTAATTTCAGTTTTAGAGGGTCTTATCTCAGTTTATCATAAACTTGTTCTGAATCAGCTTATGCTAAACTGAAATAAGCTTAATTTAAAAATGAAATAAAAGGATGAGGATAAAAGAATTTGGCATAAAATCACACCTTTATTTAAGCCAATACAACTCTGTATGCAGATAAAACCTTAGGACATGTATGTTTATTTAAAAGTGACTGTTAGAGAAAGCAGAAAAAGACAATGAAGGGGGTAAATATTTCCAATCCCTGTTGAGAGCATATTAGTAACAACAAAGAGTTAAAAATAATGCAATTTGAAAAGAACTCTTTTAAAATTGCTAATCTCCATGGTTCAGAGCCTCTCCCATTCAGCCACATTAGACAGCAAGACCTTACAAGCCCTTAATAATTCTATATAGTAGCACTTTACATTTTCACTTTGCTGTAAAAGCATTAACGAATTAATCTTCACAACAGTCATCTGAGGTTAAGAAATAAGGGCTAATAACCCTTTCTTAAATGTAGAGAAGATAAAATACAAGGTATGACAAGGGCCTCCGTTCCTGGGTATTATGCACTTTGCTTTGCAAGTAAGAAGACCTCTGACATATAATATGGGATAAATATATAGGGTTTAATAAGGCAGAGTAGACTGCTAAAGTGAGGCAGAGAATTTTATTTTTCTGATATTCATCTAGTGTATCTTCTCCTCGCACAGGGTCCATCAGATCTTGGAACATTTCATCCAAACAGCTACCTCTTTCTGAAGAGGAGCAAGCATTTGAAAGCTCTGATTCACAAATGGCAATGTCTTGGTTTAGGACAGATATGGTGGTTTCTACCATCCTTCTCTTCTCCCCATCACTCTGATTTTATCCCCTGGGGACCAGCTATTCATACTCCACAACAATTTACTGCAGAGCATATTAACATAAACCGGCATGTTCTTCTAATAAGCCAGGCCACAGTGTTTCTGTAAGCAGCTGAGATCTCCGTGAAACTTTGCTGAGGATCCTGAAAAAAGAGATATATGGACAGGTACAATGAGGATCAACTGCAGGAGTTCCAAGTCATACCCACCTGTAAGTCCAAATCCTCACTTGTTCTCACTCTAGTTTTTAGACTTCAGAGGACTGAGATCTTTTACTGTGACTACAGTTATAAAATTCAGTGTAAAAATAGCCAAGGCAAACTTCGTACTCAGAGTTATATAGAATATCAGATACATCTTCTCAGTTCCCCTTTGTCTTTTATGGTTAAGGAATCTATATTTTTTTCCGTGTGATTTCGCAATATCAGTAGGGTTCGGGGAGTCTGCTAGGAAACTAACTTGAGTACTTGCAGAAATTGTATTCTAACAGTAAAAAGAACCATAACAGGCAAAAATACACAAACAATTACATTGGCTTTCTGTAGCCAGACTTTATAGTATGCATATTGCAAAGCTAGACTTAGTCTAGGATAGTCCATTTTAAAAATACATTGAAAAAATTTGCAGACATTATTAATTTAGCATAAAAGCATAAACATTGCTGAAATGCAATGGAGTATAGATACTGCAGTGGAGTATAGTTAATTCCATTCAATTCTTTTTTATCTTTCTTAAGGATAGGTCAGAATAAATATTAAATCCACAGGACGTTTATTGCTTCCTTGGGAAATCAATATGCCATGAATCAACACTAACATGAATTGTGGACATTGTGTGTTTTCTTTCCTCAGAAATTTTTTGTAAGTCTGACTGTATCTTCAGAGATTTTGACCACGACCCATAAACTGTATTTAGCATCATGCTAGCTAATTATGATTAATACATAGATTTAACTAGGTTTGATGAGATCTGAGGGCATTCTTAAGCAAGGTGGAGAATCAAG
The DNA here is from genome assembly GCA_009867235.2 of Psittacus erithacus. Lineage (NCBI taxonomy): Eukaryota > Metazoa > Chordata > Aves > Psittaciformes > Psittacidae > Psittacus > Psittacus erithacus. Next base: position 1,368 of record WYDI02141222.1, on the reverse strand, counting down.
AGCCAGGCCTTGAATGCAGCTGAGCTTGGTATAAACTGACTTGGAGTCACAGCCAACATCGTGAAAGTGACTCAGACTTCACCAACATGTTGAACACAGCCACCATTTGTAATGGAGACTGCCCCACCTGCCCAGCCTTTCCTAGTATTACAGATAATTATATGCCATTAATATTACCACCCTCCTTTTCTGTTATCTCTCTTTTCATCTGCTCTTTCTGTCTGTTGCCATCATTGATTGAAATTTTGCTCATATATTATTGGAATGTAGTTTGGGTTTGTGTTGAATTCCACAGCCTCTCATACAAGGTTGGAATACGTTTTTGTTACCTTAACCTGTTTGGACCAAAATTCAGGAGATTTGAGCAATATTTCCTATTTTATATTACTTGCCAGACAGAAACGTACTACTAATATTAACTCTGGGTTTGGTTTGGTTTGGTTTAGTTGTTGGGTTTTTTCTCACCCAAAAATCTAGAGTCATCTGTCAGAGGTCTGTTCAGCACAAGCCCTCATTAGATATTTCAGCTCCAGATTCAGACACTTAAATTCAGAGGTATAATTATGTGAACATTGACTTGACTCAGCTGCCCACACAGGAATTTAGTGCCACTTGAGGCACCATGACATATCTGAGACATGTTGATAGGTCTTGCATATTGACCTGGGTCTCATAGGAGGACTTCTTAGGCCCTTCCTGATACACTAAGGTATAAAATTGCCAGTGCACAATTAAGCAGCTGAGTTGCTTATATCACATTCTTATATTTGGTCAATAGAATCACTCTCATATGGACAAAAATAGGAGCTTAAACATCAGTTGATACAGACATCTGAATGGAGACAACTAACTTGGGTATCTGTGCTTCAAGTCATGATATGCCATCCACCTTGTACAGCCTAGTGCATCTCAAATAGCGGTAGATGCCTGCGTCTAAGCTGTAGAACTGTGTCTTCAAGGGCCAGCTGTCACACTGCAGCTTTCCTGTCCCTCTGCATTTCCCATCTTTTCCATACGAGATATCAGAGCATAGGACATCAGTCCTTGTTCCCATACCACAGGGCTGGGCAGCTTTACAGATCTTAGGTTAGACCCAAGCAGCCCACAAGCTTTTTGATTGTGCTGCAGGTGAGTGCTCTACGAATTAGCTCCATTGTGAAGAGGCTAGATCTCTGATTCTTGTTATCAGAGATAATGCATTGCAAGCCTGATAAGGTCCCTGCAATAATCTCATTGTTTTATCTTGTTATACAGAAATGAATAATGTTTAGGAGCAGATGTATTTGCAGACGGAGTAAATAAGGAGGAAGGGAGAACTGTGAGATATTTAGCTCTTTCAACTGACATCTCTTACTTGCCCATGATACC